>PYHX02000495.1:45505642-45537751 GCA_004302925.2 Cochliomyia hominivorax
TGAACTACAGATCACCAACAAAAAACACTCATTTTCGATATGTATGAGTGTCTCATTACATGGACTTTGGATTCTTGTGGTTGTAGATGTCTCCAACCACAAAAACTACAAAACTTGTATAATTTGGAAAGAAAAAAACTTAAATAAATACTTATTGTACTTTAAACTAAATAAAACTCTTTTATCATCTTTATAAGATGTTCATTGTATCCCAGAAATAAATGGTTTATGTATTTGCACAGCAAGAGGAGATACAAATAAAAAGAAAACAAAATCAAGGAAAAAATGTTTATATACTTTTATATATGAGGAAAGATATGCCCACATATACAAAAAAAAAAAAAACAACCAGTGCACAAGACCCAAAAATAATATTTCGTTTTTTCTTTCAAAACTGCACAAAAATTAAATATAAATATTTATGAAGTACGCCGTTTTGAGGAAATATTTTTATTCTAAAGATACAAAAATCGAATGAATTTTCCATAAAAAATTTATCGATAACATGAATTTTCCATAAAAAAATTATCGATAACATGAATTTCCTATAGAAAATCTATCGATAGCATGAATTTCCATAGAAAATTTATCGATAGCATGAATTTTCCATAGAAAATTTATCGATAACATGAATTTTCTATAGAAAATTTATCGATAACATGAATTTTCTATAGAAAATTTATCGATAACATGAATTTTCTATAGAAATTTATCGATAACATGAATTTTCTATAGAAAATTTATCGATAACATGAATTTTCTATAGAAAATTTATTCGATAACATGAATTTTCTATAGAAAATTTATCGATAACATGAATTTTCTATAGAAAATTTATCGATAACATGAATCTTCTATAGAAAATTTATCGATAACATGAATTTTCTATAGAAAATTTATCGATAACATGAATCTTCTATAGAAAATTTATCGATAACATGAATTTTCTATAGAAAGTTTATCGATAACATGAATTTTCTATAGAAAATTTATCGATAACATGAATTTTCTATAGAAAATTTATCGATAACATGAATTTTCTATAGAAAATTTATCGATAACATGAATTTTCTATAGAAAATTTATCGATAACATGAATTTTCTATAGAAAATTTATCGATAACATGAATTTTCTATAGAAAATTTATCGATAACATGAATTTTCTATAGAAAATTTATCGATAACATGAATTTTCTATAGAAAATTTATCGATAACATGAATTTTCTATAGAAAATTTATCGATAACATGAATTTTCTATAGAAAATTTATCGATAACATGAATTTTCTATAGAAAATTTATCGATAACATGAATTTTCTATAGAATATTTATCGATAACATGAATTTTCTATAGAAAATTTATCGATAACATGAATTTTCTATAGAAAATTTATCGATAACATGAATTTTCTATAGAAAATTTATCGACAACATGAATTTTCTATAGAAAATTTATCATATATCATGAATTTTCTATAGAAAATTTATCAATATCATGAATTTTCTATAGAAAATTTATCGATAACATGAATTTTCTATAGAAAATTTATCGATAACATGAATTTTCAATGGAAAATTTATCGATAACATGAATTTTCCATGGAAAATTTATCGATAACATGAATTTTCTATAGAAAATGTATCTATAACATGAATTTTCTATAGAAAATTTATCGATAACATGAATATTCTGTAGAAAATCTAATGATAACATGAATATTCTGTAGAAAATCTAATGATAACATGAATTTTCTGTAGAAAATCTAATGATAACATGAATTTTCTGTAGAAAATCTAATGATAACATGAATTTTCTATAGAAAATTTAATGATAACATGAATTTTCTATAGAAATTTAACGGTATCATGAATTTTCTATAGAAAATTTAACGATAACATGAATTTTCTATAGAAAATTTAACGATAACATGAATTTTCTATAGAAAATTTAACGATAACATGAATTTTCTATAGAAAATTTAACGATAACATTAATTTTCTATAGAAAATTTAACGATAACATTAATTTTCTATAGAAAATTTAACGATAACATGAATTTTCTATAGAAAATTTAACGATAACATGAATTTTCTATAGAAAATTTAACGATAACATGAATTTTCTATAGAAAATTTAACGATAACATGAATTTTCTATAGAAAATTTATCGATAACATGAATTTTCTATAGAAAATTTAAATGATAACATGAATTTTCTATAGAAAATTTAACGGTATCATGAATTTTTCTATAGAAAATTTAACGATAACATGAATTTTCTATAGAAAATTTAACGATAACATGAATTTTCTATAGAAAATTTATCGATAACATGAATTTTCTATAGAAAATTTATCGATAACATGAATTTTCTATAGAAAATTTATCGATAACATGAATTTTCTATAGAAAATTTATCGATAACATGAATTTTCTATAGAAAATTTATCGATAACATGAATTTTCTATAGAAAATTTATCGATAACATGAATTTTCTATAGAAAATTTATCGATAACATGAATTTTCTATAGAAAATTTATCGATAACATGAATTTTCTATAGAAAATTTATCGATAACATGAATTTTCCGTAGAAAATTTATCGATAACATGAATTTTCTGTAGAAAATTTATCGATAACATGAATTTTCTATAAAAAACTAATGATAACATGAATTTTCTGTAGAAAATCTAATGATAACATGAATTTTCTGTAGAAAATCTAATGATAACATGAATTTTCTGTAGAAAATCTAATGATAACATGAATTTTCTGTAGAAAATCGAATGATAACATGAATTTTCTGTAGAAAATCGAATGATAACATGAATTTTCTGTAGAAAATCGAATGATAACATGAATTTTCTGTAGAAAAATCGAATGATAACATGAATTTTCTGTAGAAAATCGAATGATAACATGAATTTTATATAGAAAATTTAATGATAACATGAATTTTCTATAGAAAATCTATTGATAATATGAATTTTCTGTAGAAAATTTATCAATATCATGAATTTTCTATAAAAAAATCTATCGATGGCATGATTTTTCTATAGAAAATTTATTGATATCAAATGGAATTTCTGTAGAAAATGTATTGATATCAAAAGAATTGTCTATATAAAGATATCGCCTTACTAATTATATTCCCTTCACCCAAAAAATTATTCTCTGTTAATTTTTATTTTTTAATTTTTCTTCAATTTTGATTAATTTCGATATGAGGATTTAGTCTTTTGTTAAAAAATTTACACACTGCTTATAAAAATATCACATGTTACAGATCTTAGCGATTTTTTCATTAAATTTGTAACTTGGATTTATTTTTATATTTAATAATATTTTATGGACTTAAAAATTTTCGGATAGAGGCCCTTTCAAACTAAACAATTTTTATCTGAAACTTTTACAGACAATTTTGTGAAATTTTGAATATTTATAAGACATTCGATTTGGTTGGACAATAAAACTTTTTGAAAGAGTCATAAGTGAATTGTATCGCTCTTATAAAAGAGATTTTAAATATCAAATATCTGCGGAGCTTTTACAGAATTATATTATGAAGTTTGGTACATGAAATATGACATGTAGGAGTGGTATCCGCTTACAAACGAAATTTTGAATATCGCATATCTCTCTAAATATGTATTTCTGAGAATCATTATTGCAAATTTAATAAAATTTTATGTGGATGAAATATTTATTGATGACGTAATTTTTAATAAAAGTTTTTCGTTAACATTATGGATTTATAAAAAAAGAATATCGATTTTTTGAGATTTGTCTCTAGTCCAAATTGACTAGAAATTGCAACAGAATTTCAATTTCATTTCTCTCAAGTTTTAATATTTTTATTGCGAACGTGTATTATTGATAATTAAAAAAATATACGTAAATATTAAAGACAATAAAATTTATTATTTTGAAATTTTATCTGTTTTTTCCACATTTTATATTTTGCTTGTCAGAATCTCATGGAATTCATTATTTATAATTTGCACATTTGCATTCTTTAATATTAAAAATAACATTCTAAACATACAAATAACAAACATTTAAAAAATATGTATCAATTTATTAACAATTAGAATGCGTTAAGTATTTCGAAATTTTAATAAAATATTATTTATTTATTTATTTATTTATTTATTTATTTATTTATTTATTTATTTATTTATTTATTTAAGTATTGAATTTTATCTTCGTATCCAAATACGAGTAGAGTATAAATAAATATGTATATTCAAAACACACATTGCGTATTTAATAACCTTTTTTATACCCTCCACTAAAACAAGTGGGGTAGTGGGTATATTAACTTTGTCATTCCGTGAGTAACGCAAAGAAGGAATCATCTCAGACGAATGTACGTATATTATTGCATCAAATTAAAATCTGAGTCGATTTAGCTAAAAGACGGACGTCTGTCTAATATTGGCACGTTCACATCCAAAACAATTGACAGAGCAAAATGAAATTTCGCCGGAGTATTTGTTATAATCCCGAGAAGTTTTCTGTTTAAAATCAGCAACATCGGTTCAATATACTAATAGATATAGACCGATACCTGAGGCAACCTTAAAGTTCACGCAAAGAACTTTCGTTAAATTGCCAATTATAAATCGTCAAATTAGATAAAAAACTTTTAAAATCGGTTCAGTAAAAAAAGTTATAGTCAAAAATATAAATAATTTTATGATATTCCATATGTGTTTGATCGTGTTTGTACGAAACATAATGTATTCACTTCAGACGCATATGTGGTAGAATATTCTGAAGATTCGGCATAGTCAAATATAGCATTCTCTTGATTACTTGTGACTTATTTTTATTTTTGACCCATTTCGATCCATTTACCATATCGAAATTTTTATTGTGAAACTAAATAAGAAAATATTGAAATACATGGCTCCCAATGATAATAAATATTTTTGAAACTAAATTAAAAATGTAGTGAGTTGAATGGGGAAAAAATAATATTTTATAATCTTCTATCATAATTAATTTGATAGTACTCATCTCTAATTTAAGAAAATGAAACATTGATTTTAAAAAATGCCAGACTATTCAAAATTTATTGTTGTTATTCTTATGTTTCATTTGATTATTAGCTGACATTATCAATTCCTTATTCGAATTCTTTCATTTCAATATTGTCAAATCAATATCAAATTGCGCTTATCAACACACTTTTTATTTGCAAATTTGTATTTGTTTTTTTTTTTCTGGTTAAGTATTAATTTTAGTGATTTTTTATGACAGAAACTTAAAAGAATGTGTTCTTCAGTAAATACACCACCATTTTTTGATATTTTATTTATCGATAAATTGATTTAACACTGCAAAAGTATGAACTTATGTTGGCGAATGGTGAGAAAGTTAAAAGCGATTAAGACTGAATGCATAATACCTAAAACAATTATGGGCCGACCCTTGTAGAATTTGGTTTGTATCTTGTATTTGCTTAATGTTTATCAGAACGGGATTATTTAATTATTAATCGATTCTGCGTAATATATAATTTTCGATATTAATTGAAAATTACAAAATTCACAAAAGTCAAACAAATTCACACATGCGCAGTATCTAGCACTCTTTGATTTGGATGGAATTCTATATATATTGTATATACATTAATGAAAAACTTTAAGTTCTCTAAATTTTTAAATTCGTCTTCGTTTCAGTTCAAATTCCGATTTTTTCCCATGATTGATTATAAAATCAAAATTTAGAGTTTGATCATTAGGGGATTCCAAAGCAATTAAAATTTAGTGAACCAACCTCGATTTTTCTATATATTTTAAAGATTTCGAAAAAGATGTCGGAGATATTGATGGTTCTCTTCTAAAGTTTTTGGTTAATGCGAACACCAATAAAAAATTTTTTCAAATAACTTTGCTAATCACGCAGGATAATTTGCTTTGGTATATATATTGCTACAGCGGACTAGGAAGGATTTATTCCATCTCAAGATTTATTCCCGTTTAAATAACTCACTTCCCTAGAACGTTTCCTCGTCGAAAACTATTGTGGTGTTGTTCTTAAGTTATTGGTAGTTCAGTATAAAAGTCAAATGATCTTAAGTTAAATTTGTATAGAAAAATTTAACGATAACTTTTTGTAATTGAATATTTTTTAATAAAATTGAATTGAAATTGTATATATTGTATCGAGAACATAATTTTGAAACTTAAAATGAATTTTATCGATAACATTTTATGTAGGAATCATGAAATTTTAAACCTTTTAAAAAATTTAACGATAACTTTCATATAATTAGTTATCGTTAAATTTTCTTTTAAGAATTGAAGAAAAGAAGAATTGAACTTACATACACAATAGATAGCTTAAACATTCCAATAATCAGGAATGAGATCGAAAAATTCTTAACACATCTATACGTTTATTAGAAAGAAACTACGAAACTTACAGTTTTAATTTTTTTATATTTTTGGTGATGAAATTTTGAACACAATATTTCCAGTTTGAAACTTGTCTCTCTTGGTACAAATACCATTTCGGCATTTATAAAGCCCGTTGTAACAAATGATTGGCTAATTTTCACGCAACTTCATATGGCTTGCCATATCAAAAACTTTCCATAACGCAGCAAAAATATTCTTTAGAACACTTGACTTCAATTTTCGTGCTCTGTTTCTGGCATCGTTTCTGACAGAAACTTCTTGAGTCTTGTAGGTTTTTAATACTGCATTAGATTTAACTTATCGTATTTTTGGCTTTAGAAATATCATGTGGACCATTCTTTCTTCAACTTTTCCTCAAGCATCAGAAACATAACATTTTTGAATAGTAAGTTCCATTATGCAGTAAGAATATTTTTTAGAAAATTTGACTTCAATTTCCTTCCTCTACTTCTGGCATTTAAATTCTTGGCATCGTTTCTGTCAGAAATTTCTTGAGTCTTGTATGTTTTTAAACCTGCATTAGGTTTAACTATTCGTACTAAATAGCAAACGGACACTGAGCTAAATGGGCTGCTTTCTTAACTGATATGTTAGGAGCTCTTTTAAAAAGGCTTTCTATTTGTTGGTTTTAGAAATTACATGTGAACCATTATTTCTACCTGTATCTGGTTTTCTATCAACGAACAAGTTCTCCCGGTTGGCAAATGTTTGAAGGCAGAATTCTTAGTGCTAGACCAACTTCTTATAGGAACCAGTTGATGATATATACTAGGATATTTATACTTTTAAATGAGAAATTATTCCTTTAATTCTCCTCGATTTAAAATAAATAACAACAAAACCCCAACCAAAAAAAGAACGAAAACTATAGCAAAAAGTTATGAATACGAGAGTACAAACGAATATGAAAATAAAATCAACTGAATAACAAATCAAACTCAAACATATAAACACGAACACATGTGCACAAATAAAAATGATTAATAAAAATTAAAAAAAGAAAATAAAAACAACAAAAAAATGTATAAATAATAATAAAAAATAAAATAAAGAGAAAGAACAAGAGCAGTCGAACAAAACAACTTTAGTTGTTGTTGCTGTTGTTGTAGTTCTTGTTGTTATTATTGTTGTTGAGTTTGTGAGTTATTTCATTTTATTCTACAATGAGTTCAAAGTACGACGAAGTGGCGTGATTTTATTCTTCTTCTACTAAATTTGTTGCAGTCGGCTATTGCTGATTATTAATGTTGTTGTTTTTATTGTTGCTGTAGTAGTTGTTGGTGTTGTTCATGATAATGATTACACTTGTTATGAAAATATTGATGTTGTTGATATTTTAAGTGTGTTATTGCTATTAAGTGTATGTATATATGTATATGTGTACTGGATAAATTCCAGTGCAATCTAGTTGTAATTGATATTTTTACTCTTTTGCGCACACATACACACTCAAAGAAAAAAACTCTCACACAAACATAAATTAAGTTTCTCATTAATATAAATGAAACTAAACTAAAACTCAGTTGTATTTAATATTTTTTCTAATTATTGTTTTAAACAAATTGGATTTTGTTGTTTAAAAAATATGTTTTACACTTTTTAATTATTTGAGGAGGTGTCATATTAATTAATGACTAAAAAACAACAGTTTTAATCAATATCTAATGTAGATATGGTGTTGATATATAAAAATATAACAATTTTCCTACATAACTTAGAACGAATTCACACGCTAATTTTAGCGTGTGAATTCGTTTTGAAGAACAAGTCAACGAAAGCAGTCGTATTTAATGTGCATTTTAGAACCGCTTATTTTCCGAATTAAATGATTCTATAACTTACTTCTTGTATCGATATATATCGATAATTTATGTTTTTATAAAACATTAGTCGATAAAATTTAAAAAAAATATTTGTGTATTTGATAACTAAAATTTTCTTTAAAAACTTAATAGACAACTTGAATTATATTTTAGAAAATTGATCGATAACATGAATTTTCTCTAGAAAATTTATCGATAACATGAATTTTCTCTAGAAAATTTATCGATAACATGAATTTTCTCTAGAAAATTTATCGATGACATGAATTTTCTCTAGAAAATTTATCGATAACATGAATTTTCTCTAGAAAATTTATCGATAACATGAATTTTCTCTAGAAAATTTATCGATAACATGAATTTTCTCTAGAAAATTTATCGATAACATGAATTTTCTCTAGAAAATTTATCGATAACATGAATTTTCTCTAGAAAATTTATCGATAATATGAATTTTCTCTAGAAAATTTATCGATAATATGAATTTTCTCTAGAAAATTTATCGATAATATGAATTTTCTCTAGAAAATTTATCGATAATATGAATTTTTTCTAGAAAATTTATCGATAATAAGAATTTTCTCTAGAAAATTTATCGATAATATGAATTTTCTCTAGAAAATTTATCGATAACATGAATTTTCTATAGAAAATTTATCGATAACATGAATTTCTATAGAAAGTTTATCGATAACATGAAATTCTATAGAAAATTTATCGATAAAATGAAATTCTGGAGAAAAATTATCGATAATTTGAAATTTATTCATGAATTTAAGAAAATTTATCGATTGCATGAATTTTCTATAGAAAATTTATCGATTGCATGAATTTTCTATAGAAAATTTATCGATTGCATGAATTTTCTATAGAAAATTTATCGATTGCATGAATTTTCTATAGAAAATTTATCGATTGCATGAATTTTCTATAGAAAATTTATCGATTGCATGAATTTTCTATAGAAAATTTATCGATTGCATGAATTTTCTATAGAAAATTTATCGATTGCATGAATTTTCTATAGAAAATTTATCGATTGCATGAATTTTCTATAGAAAATTTATCGATTGCATGAATTTTCTATAGAAAATTTATCGATTGCATGAATTTCTATAGAAAATTTATCGATTGCATGAATTTTCTATAGAAAATTTATCGATTGCATGAATTTTCTATAGAAAATTTATCGATTGCATGAATTTTCTATAGAAAATTTATCGATTGCATGAATTTTCTATAGAAAATTTATCGATTGCATGAATTTTCTATAGAAAATTTATCGATTGCATGAATTTTCTATAGAAAATTTATCGATTGCATGAATTTTCTATAGAAAATTTATCGATTGCATGAATTTTCTATAGAAAATTTATCGATTGCATGAATTTTCTATAGAAAATTTATCGATTGCATGAATTTTCTATAGAAAATTATCGATTGCATGAATTTTCTATAGAAAATTTATCGATTGCATGAATTTTCTATAGAAAATTTATCGATTGCATGAATTTTCTATAGAAAATTTATCGATTGCATGAATTTTCTATAGAAAATTTATCGATTGCATGAATTTTCTATAGAAAATTTATCGATTGCATGAATTTTCTATAGAAAATTTATCGATTGCATGAATTTTCTATAGAAAATTTATCGATTGCATGAATTTTCTATAGAAAATTTATCGATTGCATGAATTTTCTATAGAAAATTTATCGATTGCATGAATTTTCTATAGAAAATTATCGATTGCATGAATTTTCTATAGAAAATTTATCGATTGCATGAATTTTCTATAGAAAATTTATCGATTGCATGAATTTTCTATAGAAAATTTATCGATTGCATGAATTTTCTATAGAAAATTTATCGATTGCATGAATTTTCTATAGAAAATTTATCGATTGCATGAATTTTCTATAGAAAATTTATCGATTGCATGAATTTTCTATAGAAAATTTATCGATTGCATGAATTTTCTATAGAAAATTTATCGATTGCATGAATTTTCTATAGAAAATTTATCGATTGCATGAATTTTCTATAGAAAATTTATCGATTGCATGAATTTTCTATAGAAAATTTATCGATTGCATGAATTTTCTATAGAAAATTTTATTCTGAATTTGCATGAATTTTCTATAGAAATTTATCGATTGCATGAATTTTCTATAGAAAATTTATCGATTGCATGAATTTTCTATAGAAAATTTATCGATTGCATGAATTTTCTATAGAAAATTTATCGATTGCATGAATTTTCTATAGAAAATTTATCGATTGCATGAATTTTCTATAGAAAATTTATCGATTGCATGAATTTTCTATAGAAAATTTATCGATTGCATGAATTTTCTATAGAAAATTTATCGATTGCATGAATTTTCTATAGAAAATTTATCGATTGCATGAATTTTCTATAGAAAATTTATCGATTGCATGAATTTTCTATAGAAAATTTATCGATTGCATGAATTTTCTATAGAAATTTATCGATTGCATGAATTTTCTATAGAAAATTTATCGATTGCATGAATTTTCTATAGAAAATTTATCGATTGCATGAATTTTCTATAGAAAATTTATCGATTGCATGAATTTTCTATAGAAAATTTATCGATTGCATGAATTTTCTATAGAAAATTTATCGATTGCATGAATTTTCTATAGAAAATTTATCGATTGCATGAATTTTCTATAGAAAATTTATCGATTGCATGAATTTCTATAGAAAATTTATCGATTGCATGAATTTTCTATAGAAAATTTATCGATTGCATGAATTTTCTATAGAAAATTTATCGATTGCATGAATTTCTAAGAAAATTTATCGATTGCATGAATTTTCTATAGAAAATTTATCGATTGCATGAATTTTCTATAGAAAATTTATCGATTGCATGAATTTTCTATAGAAAATTTATCGATTGCATGAATTTTCTATAGAAAATTTATCGATTGCATGAATTTTCTATAGAAAATTTATCGATTGCATGAATTTTCTATAGAAAATTTATCGATTGCATGAATTTTCTATAGAAAATTTATCGATTGCATGAATTTTCTATAGAAAATTTATCGATTGCATGAATTTTCTATAGAAAATTTATCGATTGCATGAATTTTCTATAGAAAATTTATCGATTGCATGAATTTTCTATAGAAAATTTATCGATTGCATGAATTTTCTATAGAAAATTTATCGATTGCATGAATTTTCTATAGAAAATTTATCGATTGCATGAATTTTCTATAGAAAATTTATCGATTGCATGAATTTTCTATAGAAAATTTATCGATTGCATGAATTTTCTATAGAAAATTTATCGATTGCATGAATTTTCTATAGAAAAATTTATCGATGCATGAATTTTCTATGAAAATTTATCGAAAAATTATCGAAATCAAAAATTTTTATTAGAAAACTTGAATTATTAATCTATCGATAACTACAGATTTTAATAAGCAAATTATTTACAAATTGATTTTCAATTTCAATTTATTCAGATTCAATATTAAATAACTTTTCGAGGAAATAAAATTTTCTATGAAAAATTAATCGATAACATGAATGAAGGTGTTTAGAATTTTACGCTCATTTTAATTTGATGCTTAAGATAAATTTTATTGTCTGTCACCCTGTTAATCAAAATTGTTTATTGTTGGACTTTAGTTATGACACAAACCACATGTTTTAAAGGTTTGAATTTTAGATAAATCGCTGATTTAATGTTGCCAACTGATTGTTTGAAATAAGTAAAATTCTTTGTATTTGCTAAGAGCTTATTGCTAACGACGAATCACGTAAATTTAGAGACATCGTTATCGATTAAAATTTGTCGATCGATAAATAAAAAGACATACATATTAAAGAATTAAACGATTTCTTTGTGAAGTTTGAAATACAATTAAAATTTCTGGACATTTTTTCTACAAACAAAATTTTTTTATTTTTTTTTTTAATTGCAATTCCAGAAGTTTTTTTACTATGCTACAATTAATTTCTATAAAGTTATAGTTAATAGGAACGTTGAAGCACGAAATCTGCAAAAAAATCTTCAAGTGCATTACATTTTTATTCAATAAATCCGTTGAAAATTTAAACCCAACTAATATTTCTGTAACACAAGTTAGAGGCCATATGGGGGAAAAATTCATGCGATATTCATCTCGATAATACTCCGATTCCATGGAATCTTTAGGACATCTGAGCGTTTGTACTGAGCAGCCTTAATACACTAGCAATTTTACATTTACTTTAAATCCAAATTTTACCGAGACATTAAAGAACACGGTTGACAATAAGTTTGACCCAATTTTTCTGCCAAAACTGTATGTTTCTTTGAGACGAACGAAAAGCATTTTTTATTATTGCACACTTTTATATTCCGTATTAATGAGCTTTCCCCTTTAATGTCTCTTATGTAAACATAATTATTTACAAATTACTTAAAATTTGATTCAGAAAACGTTTGATCTCCCTTTTTGGATTACGCACTTAAATAGTGGAATGTAAATAATGAATAATGAATGAATTTTGTTTATTGTAAATGTCAATATGAATAAATATTGAAAATATCCCAAGCGGTTTTCCACAAAACATATGTAAACAATGAAAACATGAAAAGGGCTTAACAGCAAAAGATTTAACAAACACACACACACACACACTTGCAACAAAGTAAACGTATAATTAAATAATTCTACACATAAATACATACATACAAACACACATTAATTACATATTGAAAGTGAAACAATCAAATAATCATTTTTAAATGTTCAACATCAAACAAACACACATATGAACATTTACATATTCCCATAAGTCCTTTGTGAGTGTTTCTGCAACTAAAGCACCACAGATGGTCAATATTCTTTTATTTATTCCTTTTTTATGAAATCTACGAGTTTAATTTTTTCATTTAAATGATGACTTTATTTTAAAAAACCACACACATGCAGAAAATAATATTATTATACATTTACAGCAATTACGTACATTATGTTTGTATGTATGTATGTAGAAATAAGTATTTATTTCATGTGTATTTTATACATTAAAATAAATGACGTTTTTATACTTTGTAGAGCATTTAAGACAAGAAACTCCCATTTGTGGAGGAAATTTTAAACAATAAAAATATAAAATTAAAGAAGACCGAAGAACCGCTCTATACAGGGAACGTCTATTATTTGATTAGTATTGTTTGTCAATACGTACATACATGCAAGAGGAGAGATGTGTGCATTTAAGGCTGCACTATGGGTGCTTTAAATATTTATATACTTATATATAACACGATCTTCATTAATTAAAATTTTGAACTCTTCATAATAGTTTTAAACGATCTTTCATCAAGAGATGGTAACAGAATTTGACTTTAATAATCTTTTTGAAAAGTTATTTAACACTATTTTGATTATAATTATTCTATTGAAAATAGAATTTTTTTGGAACAAATAACGTTGAGCCATAATAGGTTTTCGTCGAAGGTTCGTTTTTGATCTGAACCGTGGAAAATTTCTAAGATAATAATAATATAATGGAAGAATCATTTCTTACGGACGTAAGTAAATCGACTTTGATTTTGACATGAAGAAAGAATATGAGTTGTATTTCTTATGCATATCAAAATTAGAGTCGATTACCAGACTAATAGACCGATTTGAATGAAATTTGTCGATATTATTTGTTATTATCTTGTTAATTTTTGTAATAGAATTTTTTATCTTATATCAACAGATAAAGTATGAAGAGTAAAAGTTTTTTAAATTAGTAAATTTTTATATCTGATAAAAAACTCCATATTTTCCATACATTTTAAAAGTTGTTTTAAATAATATTATCATATTTTTATTCTCCTTATACCATTGTGCATCTTTTTTACAATAATCTAAAAACAAAAAGGTATATATGCGAAGACTTATTAAATACTTTTTACATAAGTCATTAATAGAAAATTTACAACAAACATTCCAACATTGTTTCATACGTACAACAACATATGAAATAACAAAATCTCTATGAATAGAAATCCCCAATCTAAAAATATTAAAGTGTAAGAGCAAATAAATTTATATAATTTTGTAAACATTTCAATTTATTTTCATGGATGATGTATAGGAACAAGTCAAGCAACGATCCAGCACCTTGTTTATAGAAACAAAATGTGCATTACAACAAGAGGTGTGTGTTTGCGTAGCTTCTTATAATGAAGATCAAACAAAAACTGAGCAGAAGAAGATTTCCTAAATAAATATAAAAACACCTTAATGCCAATTAAGGTAGAAAAAGATTGAAACTGAAATCTTTAGTTTATTTTTAATTTTCTCAAATCTTTTGGAATTTTTGTTCGCAAGATTTTAGATAAAATCCGTGAAAATTTTGGTTGGATATTGTGAAATTTGAGACAAATGTTGAGTATAGAAATTTGGAGAATTCTGATATTAATGAGGATAATCATACTCTTGTCCCTATCGAAAATATTGATCTATATTTATTCTTATTTTGTTGGGCTTGAAATTCTATTGGAATGCTTTGGAATTTTTATCTGATTTGGGCTATTAGTGTAATCAAGCCAGATAGAAGTGAACCTTGCTTAGTGGTTCTAAAAGGGTCTTTTTTTGGAAATTATCTCTAATAGTTCTGCAATTTTTTAACCGAGATATCTTAATAAAACTTAATATGGTTATAGATGAGGTGGTTTCGAGTTGACAGATTCATAATATAAAGATGATTCCAGATTTGCAATTTTAGACTTTATTAGCCAACTTTGGATGAGGCTTATGAGTTCTTACCTAAATCTTATTCGATTTTAACATACACGCATTTTGTTAAATTTTCCTTAGAGAATCATAAAAAACTAGTTAGAATGCGGTTATCGGTCAAGCCCGTTTAATTTATTCTTAAGTGTGCAGTACATAAATTAAATTGTAATAAAAAAATATGATTTTTTTTATTTTGTACATCGATTTTTGCATATATTTATCTTAATTTGAAAAATTTTATTACAATTGAGAATTTCGCTCTTCTGGGTTCTATGAAACATATGGGTTCAATGACATCTGGGTTCTATGAGAAGAAATAATTTGACACACTGTTTTATAATATCATAAAAAATTTTCGTTAAAATCGTTTTATAAATAGGACTTTTATGAGCATAAAACTTCATTCTGAGAGAACTTTTGTATGAGTCGTACCTGAAATATTGATACGACTATGACCAGTTTCATAAATAGGTTTCATCCATGGGTCAAAATAATAACATGTTCCACATTTTATCAAGATATTTTGCAACTTGTAGAGTATTCAAAAAGTTTGCATGAGCAGCCAGCCGGACGGACGGATTGATTTTCGAATATCTAAAGAACTACAACAACAGAAGTCTAAAATTTTGGGAGCAATTATGTTACTGTGAAACACCATAATTGGGAAAATGTAGGACTTACAGGATCAGTGGGAGAGGTACCCCCATACAAAGAAATATGAAATGACTTCTAATGATAACACGAATGGTTGCTTGGGGCCAGCAAAGCACTAAAAATTTCCTTTGGCAAAAAGAAGTTTGCCGGGTCTGCTAGTACAATTGTACAAATGTTGCCACCACTTGGAATAAAATGATTTTTTTTTAATTTCTGTTTATATAACTTTTTAACGGACTTAAATATTAATAAATTTTCTTCAGAAATATTATTTAGAATTTTATATAGAATCTGTCATTTATTTTGAAAAACTTTTAAAATCGCAAAGACAAATATTTTATTTAACTTAAATATTTGTAGAAGAGTACTTTTAGCGAATTAAAAGAAATCGATATACCCGATTTGAGTTAGTTTGGTGGGCCACAGACCAGGTAGGAGCCTGTAATAAATTAACTCGAAAACAGCTCATCATAATTCTGTATTAAAGATTACAAAATTATTTCTAAAACATTTTGGAAACAAGTCGGACTTTGATGTGTTATCAAAATTATATTAACTTCATGGAGCCTATGATTATGATTTATTTTTGTTTTAAAGCATGGAAAAACAATTATAAGATAATTCCAATTATCACTAGTAGTGTTCAAAGGTATAATCATTTAACAATTTGCAATTTAAGTAAGTCCAGATGTAAGTTTTTAAGAGTAAACTGACCTATTCCTTCTATACTTAGACTGTATACAAATATGTATATGCAGATGTGTTTCCAGCCAATTAGATCAATACAAAAATAGTCTTAAGGTAAATCTTGGTATTATTTTCAATTTAAAAAAATCTTTAAAATTATAGAAATTTGAAATTATTACAAACATGCATGGCAAACATAAAAAGACTACTTGAAAAATATTTCTCAAGAGAATTATGACTACTTCAATTGTTATACCCTCCACCACCACAAGTGGTGAGGGTATATTAAGTTTGTCATTCTGTATGTAACGCCAAGAAGGAATCATCTCAGACCCAACAATGTATATATATTATTGCATCAAATCAAAAACTGAGTCGATTTAGCTATGTCCGTCTGTCCGTCTGTCCGTCTGTCCGTCTGTCCGTCTGTCTGTCTGTTGGAAACATTCTCACGCCTAGAATAATTGACCGAATTCAATAAAACTTGGCCACATTATTTGTTATTGTCCTAAGCAGTTTGCTATTTAAAACCAGCTATATCGGTTTATAAGCAAGGAAGTTATAGACCGATATCTGAAACAACCTCAAAATTTCAAAAATGAACTCTTATAATTTCTTCTAAAAATGTAATTGGACTAAAACAAAAAATTAATTTTAGCATACAATTACACGTGCTTCATCATCGTGCCAAAAATTATCAAAATCTGATTAACCGGAAAAAAGTTATAGGCTATAATATGCAAAATTTTGATACACCCCAAACTCTTTGTGTCATATGGACCGCAATTTTTAAGATAATTTACTGAAATTTGTCACAACTAATTTTTAAACCATTCTTAATATATGTTATAAATTTTATTAACATTGGTCCATATTTTGATATAGCTCCCATATAACGCCATTTCCCGGAATATGATTTATAGCTCATAAAACTCTTAAATTGGAACCAATTCTATTGAAATTTGGCACAAATAATTGTTTAACTATTTTAAATATATACTATAAATTTTATTTACATGGGTCCGTATTTTGATATAGCTCCCATATAAGGCCCCTTCCCGGAATGTGATTTATAGCTCATAAAACTCTTAAATTTGAACCAATTCTATTGAAATTTGGCACAACTTATTTCCTAGCCATTTTAAATATATGTTATAAATTATATTAAGATGGGTCCATATTTTGATATAGCTCCCATATAAGGACTTTCCCGGAATATGATTTATAGCTTATAAAACTTTTAAATTTGAACTAATTCTTTTGAAATTTGGCACAATTATTGTTTCAACTATTTTAAATATATATTGTGAATTTTATTAATATGGATCCATATTTTGATATAGCTCCCATATAACGCCATTTCCCGGAATATGATTTATAGCTCATAAAACTCTTAAATTGGAACCAATTCTATTGAAATTTGGCACAAATAATTTTTTAACCATTTTAAATATATACTATAAATTTTATTCACATGGGTCCGTATTTTGATATAGCTCCCATATAAGGCCCCTTCCCGGAATGTGATTTATAGCTCATAAAACTCTTTAATTTGAACCAATTCTTTTGAAATTTGGCACAATTAATCTCTTAATTATTTTAAATATATACTATAAATTTTATTCATATGGGTCCGTATTTTGATATGGCTCCCATATAAGGCCCCTTCCCGGAATGTGATTTATAGCTCATAAAACTCTTAAATTTGAACCAATTCTTTTGAAATTTGGCACAATTATTGTTTTAACTATTTTAAATATATATTGCGAATTTTATTAATATGGATCCATATTTTGATATAGCTCCCATATAAGGCCTCTTCCCGGAATATGATTTATAGCTTATAAAACTCTTAAATTTGAACCAATTCTATTGAAATTTGGCACAACTAATTTTCTAGCTATTTTAAATATATGTTATAAAATTTATTAACATGGGTCCATATTTTGATATAGCTCCCATATAAGGCCCCTTCCCGGAATATGATTTACAGCTTATAACACTTTTAAATTTGAACCAATTCTTTTTGAAATTTAGCACAATTGATTTTCTAGCTATTTTAAATATATGTATTAAGTTTTATTTACATGGGTCCATATTTTGATATAGCTCCCATATAAGGCCCCTTCCCGGAATATGATTTATAGCTTATAACACTTTTAGATTTGAACCAATTCTATTGAAATTTGGCACAACTAATTTTCTAGCTATTTTAAATATATGTTGTAAACTTTATTAAATGGGTCTATATTATGATATAGCTCCATTATAACGCCCCTTCTCGAGTAAATAAAGACCAATTCTACTGAAAGTCGACACAATTATTTTGCTAACTGTTCTGAAGATATTATATTAATTTGCCCTGTATCGGTCCAAATTTTCCTATAGCTCCCTTATAACGGGATTTTCCGGAAAACGGATTAGAGTTTATAAAACATTTAAATAAGATCAATTCCTTTCCCTTCTCGGAAATAGTTTTGAGCTTATAACAAGCATATTTTTTGTTTTTATACGCTCCACAGTACAAGTGGTAGAGAGAGAATATTAACTTTGTCATTCTGTGTGTAACGCTAAGAATGAATTATTTCAGACCCCATAATGTATATATTCTTGCATCAAGTCAAAATCTCAATCGATTTTCGTCAATCTCTTTGTCTGCTCACATCCGCAAAAATTAACAGAGCTCAATGAAAATTGGTAGAAAAAAGGCAGTTAATAGAAAAATTTATAGCTTAAATTGTAATTAATTTTATGACTAATTAAGTATTTCTGTGTTATATACATTTGTGAGTATATGTGTGTCTATGGAACCTAACGTATTAACTTTACACGAATTTGTGGTGGAGGGTATTTAAGATTCGGCATAGCCGAATATAGCATTCTTACTTGTTTTCTTTACATTTTATTGTTAAAGATTTTCATCTCTTGTTTCATTTTCAAGTAGTTGTATTGGATTCTTTTCAGATCTTAATCAGTTTTTAAAATGACAAAAACAAAATCGTATACACAAACAATTATTGGTACTTTTTACTGTAGTTAATTTTTATTGTTTGTAGTTGAAAGTGCCATTGTTAACATATTAGTGAAATTATTAGAGTTATAATATCATTACAAGGAATTTAGATTAAAATCTATTTCAGACAAAATTTACATTTGAACATGAAAATAAATAAAATTGATTACTTTTGATTTAAATTGTCTTTTGTTCTTAATAATTTGAAGTTCAGATATGAGTGAATGTGAAGAGAAATCAATCATGAGGAACAGATTTGCTAATGATTTTAATTGGTATGAATAAATGATTGAAAGTAACACAGTGTGATTGGAAGGGAACAATGGAAAACAATGGAAATAAACTGTTTATGAAAAATTGTGAATGAAATGTTGCTTTGAATATTGAAATATAGAAGATAATCTGTAGAGATTTGAATTAAAATGGGACCTAAAAAAGGAAAACTTCTCGAATTTAAAAGAAGTTCTAAAGACTGATGTAATTTTGACAAGACAAAGTCTCTGTTTCTTAAAAATGTCATTGTTGCTATCAAAAGTTCAATGTATTGAAATGTACTAAACCGATTTTGCTGCTTTTAAATAGGAAACTTCTCAGGATAGCAAAAAATACTCAGGCTTAGCTTAATTGAGCTCTATAAATTATTGTGGATGTGAAGGTGGCTGATAATCATGGACATTGGACAAAACTAATGATGCGTATCAAATACCTACACGATATTCCTAGAATTTCCAGTTTACAAACATCTGCACAAATGAATATATCCCCAACAAAATTTAAAAATTTTCCAGAGAAAAATTAATAGATTCCAACACAATATATGAAACTCTTCCAGTATGAAAAATTAGAATCAACACAGGGGCACTTCGCTTAAATCTGCTCGCTTTATATCGGTCTTTAACATTTGAACTAGTGAATAAAATTCCATAACTGCTAAACGGAAATGTAACCAAAACACTAACATATTTTGAGATTTATGCACTTTAAAATTAAATAGATCTAAGACGTGTTTTTGAATCGATCGGTGTATGTTAATGATATTCGCAGAATATTCAAAACACCTAAGGTGGTACAGGATATAATCAAGATTAAACAAGGATTCAAATGATTTATATGTCAAAGCGAAATTAATATTTCAGAATCGGGACTTTTAAACTAACTTAATTTCTTAATAAAATTTCAATATTTCGATGGTATTAGAACGGACCTAAGATTTCGAAATCAAAAGTCCATAACTAACGTAATGTAAGTTGTCATATTTGATATACCCTACTCTGAGATTGTACATTCACACTTGTATTTCTATACTTATTTGCTTTCTGCAAAAAAATAGTTTAATCCAACCGACCAAGAGTTTGTTTTAAAAAGGCAAAAAATTATGTTAACAGACGCAACTCCAATTTTGTTGCGACATAACAAATTCGTAAATATTCCAATTTGGACAGTTACAGAAGTAAAAAAGTTATGAAAATATTTATGAGTAAATATATTTATCAAAGAATAGCGATTGGAACTTCGATTTTGGTGAAATATTAAACTGTCACACAATGTATAGCAAACTTTTCAAGTTTTTTACATTTCTGAAGCATTATTTTTTTGGACCTGTTGAAATCTTTATCATAATATTTTAAACATATTTTTCACAAATATATTTAATTTTTTTCCGTCTGTAATAGAAAAAAAATCACGAAAGTTAGAATAGACATTTTGAGGGTCGGAACTGTTGTTATTATCAGAAAATTATCAAATTGAAATCTGTTATATAAGTTCGGATTTTTAAGCTTTCGAAGCCTTTAAATTTAGTCAGGATAAAAAATTATTGTGGACTTGTGAAGTGTAAGTTTAGTTTAGTCAATTTAAAAATAAGATTTTTTAAAAGATCATAAATTGCAGATTTTGAAACTTACATTGACCACTGCTATTAAGATAATCTGAATATGTTTTTTTATCTATATAATCTGTTTTATTATACTTTGATCTTCTATCACAGATAATTTACCTTTTAAAGAAAATTAAAACTTAAATAAAAATACGAAAAGAAGGAGAAAAAAATAATATTTTTGCATTTCCTTCTCGAGTCATAAGTCGGTAAACTTTTGATGTTGTGACATGTTGTAGTTGTGCTAATGTAGTTGTTGCTGTTGCTGCTAATGTTGTCGTTTGCTGTTAGTGTTGTGTTTTTGTTGTTGATGTTGTCTTTAGCTTAGATTGCAGTTGCCATGTCGTCTTCACATCCATTTAACTTTAACTTAATAATCTATTGATGACAATATTTTTCATTTGCTTTTTAGTTTTATTTATTTTCCTCTTCTTCCACTTTAGCTCTTTTGCTTTTGATCTATAACTTTTATCTTGTTTAATGCTCTTCAAAATAAAACAACAACAATAACAACAAAATTATTATTTGACTTATAATCGAGGGGAGACGACTCTATGGCCTAATGTTGTTGTATATTAGTTTATAATATCTTTTTCATTTAAGTTGCTGTTGTTGTCGTTTCTTTAATGGATATTTATACCCTACACCACCATAGGTGGTTGGCGTAAAATGCGTTTGCGTTAAAGTTTAAAAACGCACAGAAAAAAATATTGTTACCACCACCGTTCAACTCAATTTCTGAGTCAATTTAACGATGTCCGTCCATTGATCCGACCAAGGACGATGCCTAAATTAAATTGGTGATGATGGGTACATACAATGTTCTTTCTGGAATGGGGTCGATGCTTATCGAAATTAGTTATGATGGATCCATTATTTCAACTAGCCCCTATACAAATGTTCTTCCCGGAATAGGGTTTTAAGTTCGTAAAAGTTCTGAATATAAAGCGAATTTAATGAAATGTGGCACAACAAATACGTCCAATAATAATCTAAAAAGTTGTGTCATCTTATCATATGTCTCCTATAACTCCCCTTAAAAATATAATTTTGAAGGGCTTAAATTTCATACATACGTTGGTATTGTGATAAGAATTGGACAAATTAAGAGCGGTTCATAATTTCCTCTATATATATTAGTACAGTAATATACTGCACTCTTAAGCACTGATTAGAAAATATTTTTATTTATGCGAGGGTCGACCATTAATTTTTGAAAGCTGTGGCGTAAGATTGATGTGGCGTAAGTTATTAAATAGTTGGGCTTGACCGACTATAGCTTTTATTTATTTTTTATTTAAATGTGGCCTGAGAATGAGAAGTTTGTTTGAAAATGGTTGAATATTTTATTTTGTCGAGTATTTCGTTTTGTTTTCAATTTTATTTCTTTTTTTATTTGTTTTATTTGATTTTTTGTTTTATTTTTTGTATTTGCAAAATGTTTATTTTATATTATTTGCCATTAACTAGTTTTCTGGTCGGCTGAGTTCAAAACAGCCATAGAGTAGAAGCACTATTAAATAGCAACAAACATACAAACTAATAAAACAAAAACAACAACATCAACTACAACAATAACTTAATGTTCTATACAATTATTAATCTGTGTACTTGTGTTGTTTGAAGTACGATATTTTTTATTTATTTGATTTCATTTTCAAAATGAGTGGTATCCCTATAACAAGTAATAATGATTCTGATGGATAGACATTTGATGAGAGATTTGGCTTTAAATTAAACCGAACTTAATGCTTTAAGGGCTGTGAAAAGTAGATTGAATACTATTGAGCAATTTGCAAAAATTAATTTTATTGAAAATCAAATTTTTATGAAAATTAAAATGTTTTCTAAAAAATAAATTTTTCACAAAGAATTAAAATTGTGGCGGAAAATAAAATTTTTCACTACAATTTCTCGCTACAGTAGATCAATAAATATTCGATAATCAATATTTTCAATAAATGGGGGCTTCTTCTTCCCTGATCCTATCCATCTTATATTTGGTCCAGTAAAACAGTTTCTTAAAAACCAAAGAAATATAAATTTTGGAATTTTTCTTCACATTTTGGAGAAAAATATGAAAAAAAAAATAAATAAATAAACATTTCACTAGAGAACTTAAATGCCTTGAGTAATGCCAATTCGGACCATAGATGCAATGACTCCTTATGTTTCTACTGATTTCGCATTACTGCCACTACTGTACGAAACCTCTGGAGTAATAAAAAAGAACGTAGCTTTTGTTAAAAAAAAAATGCCAAATTTATAATATTGTCGGAGTAAAAGCCAACGAAAAAATATTGTGTTCTTTTTATGATATTAAAGAGCTCAGAAATGTTTGTTAATATATCGAAGGAAATGTAAAAATAGTAGTAAAAAAGTGAGTGTAACCACAGTTAAATATTTAACGGAAGAATCTCCAAAACTTGCACTTTTTCAATATAGGTGACAATTATAGTCACCTATAACTCACTTGCGAAGATCTATGTGATTTTTTAAAATATTAAAAATAAAAAGAAGTATTATAAAGCACATTTGAGTACTTTATTTAATTTTTGTTTTAGTTGATGTTTTGCCGACATGGACTGTCTGTTTAATTTCACATTGTATTTTTAGTCGTTTTCATGAAATGTCGCTATACGACTTTTTTCTAAATATTTTTTTTCGTCTAGTATTTATAAAAAATAAAAAATACCTAAAATTGTAGAAGTTTTAAATGTTCTGTTAAAAGTCTTTTTTAAGTTTTTATGTGTACTTTGCATTGTTATTAAATAAGCTTTTCAATATTAAACTTTTTTCAGTTTTTTTTACCTCTTTGAACATTGATAAAGTAGAATTCTTATGTTCGCATAAGAATTTATAGGACCACCTGCGAAATAATGATTAAAAAATAAACTAAAAAATAACAAAAAAATATATATGAAAAATATAGATCAAAGCGATTGAGAGACAAAGTCAAAAGTTATACAGATGTTTTTTTTTTAAGTTATAACAAATACTATGGGGCATTAAATTTTAACGGCAAAAAAAATCAATTCATGTAATAATAAATAACAGGAAACTTTTGTGAAAAAAGAAATAAACCAAAAAAATTTAATAAAATCACAACTCATCTTTTTTGTTATTGACCATTGTTGTCGTCGTTGTTTCCTTTTCAACATTTTTCTTTCAATTTCTTCAACAATACCAAAAAATCCATGCCACACCACACATTGCCACAATAGAACAGTACCAATAACGATAATAATAATAATGATGATGATGGTCAAATTTGATTAGCTTCGCCTTTGACGCTATCATTCATGCTGTCAGCTAAAGGCTGCAATTTCAAAATTCGCTGCACATATAAAAGAGAACAAAGAAAAAAAAAAAAACAACATGGTGTGCCACACGTACCGACAATACTTGAATATATACACATTTATATATATATGTATTGTAATCGTTATAGTCATCACAATGTTCGATGAAGACAATGATGCCACATGAATTTACACTCAAAATTATTTAATTTTTCTATGATGAAATTGAATTTATATCCGATGTTGAAAAAAATTTCTGCAAATTCACAAACGATATTTTTAGATATCGAAAAATATTTAATTTAATAATAATTGTAATCGAAAATATGGTGTAGTTCTCAGAAAGATGTGTAATAAATACAATGGCATGGAAACATAAATACGTATTTAAAAGATCGTAATAAATATCACATAAATATCGGCATGAAAAATACCGATAAGGATTCCAAAATTTCATGCTGAATTTCATTTAACGGAGATTTAAATATAAATTTTGATTCCTTCACACAGACTTTTTGGCTCAAATTTCACAACACAGTTGAACAAATGTAAGATACCGATTTAAAAGATCAACCGATCGATACGGATAAAAACAAAGGGAAAATTGTAATATCAGAGAAGGTTTCAAATTTTTTAGGGGATTCGTTCCTGAATAGTACTGATATATGTACATAAATATGGAACCAATAAGGGCAACGAATATGATGACTGTTTTCAATATTTAACGATGTTTGAGCGTTTTTAATAAGCATTAAAAAATTTTGATTCTGAAGTTGACTCCACATAGATTGGAGTATAAATCTTCGTAAAAATGAAATTATATGAAAATATTGTAGGGAAGATAACAATTGATTTTAAAATAATAAGAAGACCTTATCACAATTAGCGTTATATACGATTAAATGTCAGAGTTTATAAGTTCTAGGGAAGACGTTCAAAAATTTCAGTATATATATATATATATATATATATATATATATATATATATATATATATATATATATATATATATATATATATATATATATATATATATATATATATTATATATATATATATATATATTATATATATATATATATATATATATAATATATATATTATATATATATATATATACTGAAATTCAAAAACCCCCAACGGCAGAGATATAAAGTTTTATCTAATTCCAGATATTCGAAATGTGGTTATCTTTAGATTCATGTATCTTACCTCCATGCCTTTATCTTATAGTTGATTTCATTTGACATCACAACCTGCTCTAATTATAAACTTAAAAATCATATATATTTTTATTCCAATGAAATTCAAAATTTTCTTAAAGTTATTGTTTTTAAGATAGAGATGGCTAAATTTAAATTAAGATGAAACTAGATCATTTTTTCCTTCCTTTAACCAACTACTATTTTGTTTATACTACAGTTTTTTTCAAAGCATATTCCATCACCAAATTTTTACTTTTATTATTAAAAACTGAAGTTTTCATAATCATAGAACATCCAATTTCTTTTCCATCTATTTTCCCGTGTCTATAACCCATAATCTTTGCATTATCCATGTGGCAACTCAATTCACTTGTCCATTATCTTGTGTTCTTTTGTAGTTGTTTCTTTTGCGGTACACTAACGCCTTAATATGTGTGTAAGCAATGATAGAGATCTTTAGATAGTCAAGTCGTATGAAAATAAAAGCAACACCAACAACAATTTACAATAAAAGGAACTCCTTTTTCACTTCCATCGGAAAGCATTAAATGATTTGTATGATCGTATCCAAAGCAGACAGACAAAACTTAAATGAAGAAATGAAAAGACCAAAAAAATGTTGGGAAAAGATAAATATAAAAATAAAAAAACTTCAGCTTAAAGCGTTTCATTATTGTTCATTTCCACAAAATGTTCTTTCTCCCCAAAAGAAGGAAAGAACAGCAAAACAGTTCGACATAGAAGGTGTTTAAATAAAAATATCATCGTCATTTGATCATCGAGAAACGCACATGAGTAGATTAAGGAGGAGCAGCTTTTGTATAACATGTGGGGAAAATTTGGCAATTTTTCCGAAATGATAGTTATGTAGTGAAATGTTTGTCGCTTTACATAACGTAAAATGAAACACACACTTTCTTAAAAAAATATCTTCCTGTTTAACATAAAATTTGGAAGGTATAAAAAGACTCCTTGCTTCCCATACATTTCACATCTTTTTGAAAACTTCCGTTTTATTGAAAAACTAGTCATATTGTTTGCATATACTTCCTATAATAACAAAATATCGCCTTTTTAATCTTTCCCTTTTAAAAACTGCACCCCTGTCAATATAATAAAATTACATTTATAAAAAACGGAAATCACCAAATCAACTTCAAACGATTTAATGCCGCCATTAAAAACTAAAAACTCGTAGAATCACACCAACCAAAGACATTCTTGACAACCAACGGTTTATAATTTCCTATTAATTTTATATATTTTTTTGCAAACGGTGTTGATCAAACAACGCCATCTATCAACGATCTATGAAATCAATATTCTAAACTTTGAAATGATTGTCTTAAATTTCCCTTTTGTCATGGCTGACCGACAAATGTTCGTACCATATACACTTTCTGAATACACAAATCTATGTATGTTCGATTGTTGATTGCCACTTTTTCCAATGTAGTACTCTAATACACCATTTCCAAAAGGAAGTCTTTCAAGAAATTTCAAATATTCACCGTTAGATTTTATAACAGTTCACCGTTAGATATTTAATAAACATATTACACATAATCAAAGCAACAGTTTTATCTTCGAAATATGAGCCAATTTTTCAGCACATTGTATCTGATTCTGATGAATTATTATATCGATTGATATAATTATTCATCAGAATTTATCACAAATATGGAGACTCAAGTAAAAAACATATATATAAGTCTAACATGGCTGCTTACAATTAAAATCAATATTTAAGCGATTTTATAAACGCATCAAAGTTTCATTTTCAATTTTGCATAATCCCGATGTAAATTTCAATTATCATTATAAATGCGTGTAGATCAAGTTCCAATCTACATATAAATTCATATCATATTCAAAAAAATTTTCAATATCCAACGTTTTTTTTTTTTTGTCATACAAATTTGGATCACTTTAAACGTACTCTCTTGAGTCTTTGTAGATTCAAAATATATCTAAATTGTTGTAGAACTCAGTAGGTGGAAGATATTGTTCTTCAATATTGTCGCTGTTCTAAATTAAATGGACTGATCCTTCGGAACTGCCGATAGTATTTAAAAAATTATGTTTACAAAAATTCATGTTGGTGGTACTGAACGTTGGTCAAATGTTTTACTAACATACGGTTTCCAATATTCTGAGTGGGATGGAATGAAATCATATTAAAAGGGTACATGGGTACCATGGAAGGCGAGTGGATTTAGAGGTTTCAAACAGAGTAAAGAATACTAAAGCTTAACAATCATATTTTACTAGTTTAAGTCGAAACAAGTACAAAGATTCGTAAGCAAAAAGGTTCACCCGCTGATCTGAGGACCACTCACTCGGTATTTACGCGTTAAAGCGAAAATATCTTAGTTTTAGTTTTTGAAAATACAATTCCTTTTTTGCTTTCATTACAGAACAGACATGGTTCTTCTACTATTTTACATGCACAGTTACTATGGTGTGGCCCCAAAACAATAATATATATGTTTTTGTTATATTTTCAAAATAAAATAAATCTTATATTCTACTTTTTAGTCAAACAAACCGATTTATCTGCGGTAAATTTTACTTAAAAAGTTCAAGTCAATCCTCTAATGAACTGGAAATCATATTTTACAGGAAGGAGATCAAACATTTATTTTACCTAAAAACATTACTAAAGAGGAAATATGTCTAACCTTTCCTTTTCCATATATAATTTTACGATCTTTTCAAATCGATAACTGTAAATGGTGTAATAACACATAAAATTTTTTTATTTCATTTTGCAAATCAACGGTTCAGCGATCAAATTTCCCAACGGTATGTACGATCATAGCAAGTTAAAGTCAGATTTAACAGATATAACAGAACTTATTTTTTTATCGTAATAATTTTTTTAATGTTTTTATTTTGTTAAAAATTTTATTTCACTACAAACATACGAGTGTGTTTTGTTAGTTTATATACCTTTAATTTTAGTTATTTTTTGTTGGTTGATTTTAAATGCGGCGGTTTTTTCCTTTTGAAAATCATACATTCATCCATCCACCATCTAAACCGTCCATCCATCCATCCATCTACCAGACGTCAGCCGTTGTTTGTTAAAGGAATTTTATAGTCTCTAGAGTTTTTAAAATGTTTGTTCATGGTTTAAGGCAATTCCATGTTTACTTTTTTGATTTGTTGTGCGAGTGCAAACTCTACTACACTCTGCTCTTACACTCCACCGTTCCTTCTCTCTTTCCCCATCCCATTCCACTACTTTTGTATATGCATCAGTCCAAAACATAAGAGTTTTTAAGTACAACTTAAACAAATAGTAAGAGTACACATATGCATGTTTGTTTTGTTTGTTTGTTTGTTTGCATGAAAGTGTGTCGTCTATATAGAAATGAAATGGATGGTTGGTTTTTTGTTTATCCCATGATTATGTCAAGGTATACAATTTGTTTCACTGTGTTGTTTATTTTTTAGTTTTTCCTTCATTACTTGGTACTGCACTCGTACTACAAAATGAGCATTTTGTTTAGATTATATATTATTTTGTCTTTAATAATTACTATAATGTGTAATTAGCTAAAGACTATAGTTAAATTGTTGTCTCTATATCTGTCGTTTTTTTACTTTTATTTGATATCGCTAACGTGGTTTGTGGTATTTTGAAAAGAACTTTCGAACAATTTCATACCAAAAAAAAATTAATAATGAGCGCAATTTAAATATTTGTATTTACTTAAAGAATTTAAAGTTTAGTTTAAGTAACCGACCAGAAAGAAAATGATTTAGAATGTGAAGACTCAGCAAAAAAATATTGGAGTGAAATTTGAAGTTGACAAAAAAAAGAATAAAAATATAGAGCGATTTCAACGAAATTCAACAAAAATAAGTGTTATAGTATACTTAATCGATTTGCCAAATTATACGTGGGTCGGTCGATTACTTCACATAAGTCCCATACATTTGCGAGGGTCAGTTCATAATTTCTTACGATATAACCCCCCAGAAAAATAATCTTTTTAAACACATAAATTCACATTAATGTTAATACCGTAATACCTCACACTTAATCTTAAATCAGAAAAGCTAATAATACGAGGGTTGTTTAATAAACTTTTCCTAGCTGTACATAGTTGGCTTGACGTTTTTACTTGTTCTCTTTAATTTTGAGCAACTAATGTTTTGCTAATAAAATCCATAATCTCTGTGGATATATTTCTTACCTAAGCTCCATCATGGCACTAGAATGTCTTCTGGATTCTCTATACAAAGATCGATACTTGGTTTACTGGTCATTCTGCATAGTTAAGATAGTACAATTTAAGCTTTTTTTTAAAGTCTTATGGCTGCAATGTGGCGGTGCCTGGTAATTCGCCTATACATATGAAGCTAAGGTATGGTATATGTTTCGAATAAGTAATTATACCATGAAGTGTAATGAGATAACAGATTAAAGATTAAAATTTAAATCTTTCAATTGTGCTCGATAGATCTATATCTCAGAAAATCACATTTAAAAAGAACTGAGCGAACAAAAATAGAGAACATGGTAGAACACTGTTTCTGTACAAGGAAATCTTTTTGATAGCCCTTTCACTGGAGATATATTTTAATAAATTTCTTATTTACTTTCAAATTCCGAAATTCGGTACTTTAAACACCTTTTTTGAGCTTTATTTACCTTATCATCAAATTCCTATATATCACCGTGGATCACAGTGGTCCCATTTTTTTAATAATTATGCAACGCTGAAAGTATTGAATATTTTTTAACGAAATTTTACATAGACAATCTTAAATTGTAGGGTAGGAAAGTGGATCAAAATTGACGATCTCGTGTACGATTTTTTAAAAATTCGACCATTTTTTGTGATTTAAAATTGTATAATTGTATATGCGTGGAATATCTCTCATAATTAAGAGATATTTTGACTAAAATAAAATTTTAGCCATTATCGGGCAAGTTTTTTTTTGACTTGGTGCACTCAATATGGGTCCGAAAAAGAGTCTAAATGTTGTTGTTTTGGATTCTTTATAAAATTCTAAATAATTTGTTGAAGTGGATCCTATATGGATTCAATAAAAGCTAAAATATTTTAAAATAGAAATTTATAAAACAGTTTTTACCTCTGGACAATGTATATGGTTTTTGAAATTTAAAAGAATTCCCAACGTAATCGCATTTAAAGCCAATCCGTTGAAATACTTTGGGTCACGCAATATGCTCAATCGAGACAATTTATATTATTGGAGTATTTAAGTGCAAAAACAACATTAAAGTCTTTAAGTAGATCTTTCTTGCCGTTAAATGGAGCTTATAATATCAAAACACATCGTGTAATCTTGTTGAATGGAGTTATCCTGTTTTTACACTATAATCACGAATTTCCCTTTTTAACACAACGTAATAAAGCTTGTCATACTATAAAACTTTCAGGAAATTTCTTTTATCATTTGGGTTCTTTTTACGGCTTCAAAATTCATTGTTTAATTGTTGTTTGAAACTTTTCGATTTATAAGTTTATAAGCCAGCTATATGAATCATATATTTCGACAACTCAGTTAATAGATCTGCTTCAATAAATAATTGGAGAAATTTTTGTTGACTCTTTCGAAATCACTTGAAATTTTTCTTTTTTTATTTAATTTTCAATTAATAGTCAATTTTCATCTGACTCAGTTAATAGATCTGCTTCAATAAATAATTGGAGAAATTTTGTTGACTCTTTCGAAATCACTTGAAATTTTTTCTTCTTTTATTTAATTTTCAATTAATAGTCAATTTAATCTGAAACCGTTTAAAAAATGCTTTATTCGGCTATGCCGAATCTTCAATACCCCCATCACAAATGTCTAAGATAACTAAATTATATTTCGTACATGTACATAATACGCACATACATTATTATGATAATTTATTTTGATTAGTTTTGTTTAAATTGTCAATTTATTAATTGATAATTTTACGAAAGTTTTCGCTTTTAATTTAAAGGTTGTCTCAGATATGGGTCTATATCTCTTAATATATTGAACTGATTTTGCTGATTTTAAATAGGAAACTTCTCAGGACTATAGTTAATACTTTGGCCAAATTTCATTGAGCTTTGTCAGTTACTGTTGATGTGAGCCTATCGCAGACAAACAGACGGACATAACTAAATCGACTCATATTTTGATGTGATAAATATACATATTATGGGGTGTTAGATGATTCCTTTTTAGCGTTATATACGGATTGACTCATTATATGTACTCTCTTCACCACACTTGTGGTGGTGGAAGGTACAAAAAATTTATAATTGTGAAAATTTTTAAAATTTATTCCATTTTCGGGAATTAATTAATACCACTATCTAAGTTTAA
>PYHX02000495.1:45537851-45630465 GCA_004302925.2 Cochliomyia hominivorax
TCGATTGCATGAATTTTCTATAGAAAATTTATCGATTGCATGAATTTTCTATAGAAAATTTATCGATTGCATTGAATTTTCTATAGAAAATTATATCGATTGCATGAATTTTCTATAGAAATTTTATCGATTGCATGAATTTTCTATAGAAAATTTATCGATTGCATGAATTTTCTATAGAAAATTTATCGATTGCATGAATTTCTATAGAAATTTATCGATTTGCATTGAATTTTCATTGAAAATTTTATCGAAAAAAAATTTATCGGAAATCAAAAATTTTTATTAGAAAACTTGAATATAAATCTATCGATAACTACAGATTTATAAGCAAATTATTTACAAATTGATTTTAATTCAAATTTTATTCAGATTCAATATTAAATAACTTTTTCGAGGAAATAAAATTTTCTATGAAAAATTATCGATAACATGAATGAAGGTGTTTAGAATTTTACGCTCATTTTTAATTGATGCTTAAAATTTTATTGTCTGTCACCCTGTTAATCAAAATTGTTTATTGTTGGACTTTAGTTATGACACAAACCACATGTTTTAAAGGTTTGAATTTTAGATAAATCGCTGATTTAATGTTGCCAACTGATTGTTTGAAATAAGTAAATTCTTTGTATTTGCTAAGAGCTTATTGCTAACGACGAATCACGTAAATTTAGAGACATCGTTATCGATTAAAATTTGTCGATCGATAAATAAAAAAGACATACATATTAAAGAATTAAACGATTTCTTTGTGAAGTTTGAAATACAATTAAAATTTCTGGACATTTTTTTCTACAAACAAACTTTTTTTATTTTTTTAATTGCAATTCCAGAAGTTTTTTACTATGCTACAATTAATTTCTATAAAGTTATAGTTAATAGGAACGTTGAAGCACGAAATCTGCAAAAAAATCTTCAAGTGCATTACATTTTTATTCAATAAATCCGTTGAAAATTTAAACCCAACTAATATTTCTGTAATACAAGTTAGAGGCCATATGGGGAAAATGCATGTGATATTCATCTCGATAATACTCCGATTCCATGGAATCTTAGGACATCTGAGCGTTTGTACTGAGCAGCCTTAATAAACTAGCAATTTTACATTTTACTTTAAATCCAAATTTTACCGAGACATTAAAGAAAACGGTTGACAATAAGTTTGACCCAATTTTTCTGCCAAAACTGTATGTTTCTATTGAGACGAACGAAAAGCATTTTTTATTATTGCACACTTTTATATTCCGTATTAATGAGCTTTCCCCTTTAATGTCTCTTATGTAAATATTAATTATTATTTACAAATTACTTAAAATTTGATTCAGAAAACGTTTGATCTACCTTTTTGGATTACGCACTTAAATAGTGGAATGTAAATAATGAATAATGAATGAATTTTGTTTATTGTAAATGTCAATATGAATAAATATTGAAATATCCCAAGCGGTTTTCCACAAAACATATGTAAACAATGAAAACATGAAAAGGGCTTAACAGCAAAAGATTAACAAACACACACACACACTTGAAACAAAGTAAACGTATAATTAAATAATCTACACATAAATACATACATACAAACACACATTAATACATATTGAAAATGAAACAATCAAATAATCATTTTTAAATGTTCAACATCAAACAAACACACATATGAACATTTACATCTTCCCATAAGTCCTTTGTGAGTGTTTCTGCAACTAAAGCACCACAGATGGTCAATATTCTTTTATTTATTCCTTTTTTTATGAAATCTACGAGTTTAATTTTTTCATTTAAATGATGACTTTATTTTAAAAAACCACACACATGCAGAAAATAATATTATTATACATTTACAGCAATTACGTACATTATGTTTGTATGTATGTATGTAGAAATAAGTATTTATTTCATGTGTATTTTATACATTAAAATAAATGACGTTTTTATACTTTGTAGAGCATTTTAAGACAAGAAACTCCCATTTGTGGAGGAAATTTTAAACAATAAAAATATAAAATTAAAGAAGACCGAAGAACCGCTCTATACAGGGAACGTCTCTTATTTGATTAGTATTGTTTGTCAATACGTACGTACATGCAAGAGGAGAGATGTGTGCATTTAAGGCTGTACTATGGGTGCTTTAAATATTTATATACTTATATATAGCACGATCTTCATTAATTAAAATTTTGAACTCTTTATAATAGTTTAAACGATCTTTCATCAAGAGATGGTAACAGAATTTGACTTTAATAATCTTTTTGAAAAGTTATTTAACACTATTTTGATTATAATTATTCTATTGAAAATAGATTTTTTTGGAACAAATAACGTTGAGCCATAATAGGTTTTCGTCGAAGGTTTCGTTTTTGATCTGAACCGTGGAAAATTTCTAAGATAATAATAATATAATGGAAGAATCATTTCTTACGGACGTAAGTAAATCGACTTTGATTTTGACATGAAGAAAGATTATGAGTTGTATTTCTTATGCATATCAAAATTAGAGTCGATTACCAGACTAATAGACCGATTGAATGAAATTTGTTGATATTATTTGTTATTATCTTGTTAATTTTTGTAATAGAATTTTTTATCTTATATCAACAGATAAAGCATGAAGAGTAAAAGTTTTTTAAACTAATAAATTTTTATATCTGATAAAAAACTCCATATTTTCCATACATTTTAAAAGTTGTTTAAATAATATTATCATATATTTTTTAATATTCTCCTTATCCCATTGTGCATCTTTTTACAATAATCTAAAAACAAAAAGGTATATATGCGAAGACTTATTAAATACTTTTACATAAGTCATTAATAGAAAATTCAAAACAAACATTCCAACATCGTTTCATAAGTACAACAACATATGAAATAACAAAATCTCTATGAATAGAAATCCCCAATCTAAAAATATTAAAGTGTAAGAGCAAATAAATTTATATAATTTTATAAACATTTCAATTTATTTTCATGGATGATGTATAGGAACAAGTCAAGCAACGATCCAGCACCTTGTTTATAGAAACAAAATGTGCATTACAACAAGAGGTGTGTGTTTGCGTAGCTTCTTATAATGAAGATCAAACAAAAACTGAGCAAAAGAAGATTTCCTAAATAAATATAAAAACACCTTAATGCCAATTAAGGTAGAAAAAGATTGAAACTGAAATCTTTAGTTTATTTTTAATTTCTCAAATCTTTTGGAATTTTTGTTCGCAAGATTTTAGATAAATCCGTGAAAATTTCGGTTGGATATTGTGAAATTTGAGACAAATGTTGAGTATAGAAATTTGGAGAATTCTGATATTAATGAGGATAATCATACTCTTGTCCCTATCGAAAATATTGATCTATATTATTCTTATTTTGTTGGGCTTGAAATTCTATTGGAATGCTTTGGAATTTTTATCTGATTTGGGCTATTAGTGTAATCAGCCAGATAGAAGTGAACCTTGCTTAGTGGTTCTAAAAGGGTCTTTTTTTGGAAATTATCTCTAATAGTTCTGCAATTTTTTAACCGAGATATCTTAATAAAACTTAATATGGTTATAGATGAGGTGGTTTCGAGTTGACAGATTCATAATATAAAGATGATTCCAGATTTGCAATTTTAGACTTTATTAGCCAACTTTGGATGGGGCTTATTGAGTTCTTACCTAAATCTTATTCGAATTTAACATACACGCATTTTGTTAAATTTTCCCTAGAGAATCATAAAAAACTAGTTAGAATGCGGTTATCGGTCAAGCCCGTTTAATTTATTCTTAAGTGTGCAGTACATAAATTAAATTGTAATAAAAAAATATGATTTTTTTATTTTGTACATCGATTTTTGCATATATTTATCTTAATTTGAAAAATTTTATTACAATTGAGAATTTCGCTCTTCTGGGTTCTATGAAACATATGGGTTCAATGACATCTGGGTTCTATGAGAAGAAATAATTTGATACACTGTTTTATAATATCATAAAAAATTTTCGTTAAAATCGTTTTATAAATAGGACTTTTTATGAGCATAAAACTTCATTCTGAGAGAACTTTTGTATGAGTCGTACCTGAAATATTGATACGACTATGACCAGTTTCATAAATAGGTTTCATCCATGGGTCAAAATAATAACATGTTCCACATTTTTATCAAGATATTTTGCAACTTGTAGAGTATTCAAAAAGTTTGCATGAGCAGCCAGCCGGACGGACGGATTGATTTTCGAATATCTAAAGAACTACAACAACAGAAGTCTAAATTTTGGGAGCAATTATGTTACTGTGAAACACCATAATTGGGAAAATGTAGGACTTACAGGATCAGTGGGAGAGGTACCCCCATACAAAGAAATATGAAATGACTTCTAATGATAACACGAATGGTTGCTTGGGGCCAGCAAAGCACTAAAAATTTCCTTTGGCAAAAAGAAGTTTGCGGGTCTGCTAGTACAATTGTACAAATGTTGCCACCACTTGGAATAAAATGATTTTTTTTTTAATTTCTGTTTATATAACTTTTTAACGGATTCAAACATTAATAATTTTCTTCAGAAATATTATTTAGAATTTTATACAGAATCTGTCATATATTTTGAAAAACTTTTAAAATCATGTAGAGCTCGCAAAGACAAATATTTTATTTAACTTAAATATTTGTAGAAGAGCACTTTTAGCGAATTAAAAGAAATCATATACTCGATTTGAGTTAGTTTGGAGGGCCACACACTACCTCTGACCAGGTAGGAGCCTGTAATAAATTAACTCGAAAACAGCTCATCTATAATTCTGTTAATGTCTAAAAATTACAAAATTATTTCTAAAACGTTTTGGAAACAAGTCGGACTTTGATGTGTTATCAAAATTATAATATACTTCATGGAGCCTATGATTATGATTTATTTTTGTTTAAAGCATGGAAAAACAATTATAAGATAATTCCAATTATCACTAGTAGTGTTCAAAGGTATAATCATTTAACAATTTGCAATTTAAGTAAGTCCAGATGTAAGTTTTTAAGAGTAAACTGACCTATTCCTTCTATACTTAGACTGTATACAATATGTATATGCAGATGTGTTTTCCAGCCAATTAGATCAATACAAAAATAGTCTTAAGGTAAATCTTGGTATTTTTTCAATTTAAAAAATCTTTAAAATTATAGAAATTTGAATTATTACAAACATGCATGGCAAACATAAAAAGACTACTTGAAAAATATTTCTCAAGAGAATTATGACTACTTCAATGTTATACCTCCACCACCCAAGTGGTGAGAGGTATATTAAGTTTGTCATTCTGTATGTAACGCCAAGAGGAATCATCTCAGACCCAACAATGTATATATATTATTGCATCAAATCAAAAAACTGAGTCGATTTAGCTATGTCGTCTGTCCGTCTGTCCGTCTGTCCGTCTGTCCGTCTGTCTGTCTGTTGGAAACATTCTCACGCCTAGAATAATTTGACCGAATTCAATAAACTTGGCCACATTATTTGTTATTGTCCTAAGCAGTTTGCTATTTAAAACCAGCTTATCGGTTTATAAGCAAGGAAGTTATAGACCGATATCTGAAACAACCTCAAAATTTCAAAAATGAACTCTTATAATTTCTTCTAAAAATGTAATTGGACTAAAACAAAAAATTAATTTTAGCATACAATTACACGTGCTTCATCATCGTGCCAAAAATTATCAAAATCTGATTAACCGGAAAAAGTTATAGGCTATAATATGCAAAATTTGATACACCCCAAACTCTTTTGTCATATGGACCGCAATTTTTAAGATAATTTACTGAAATTTGTCACAACTAATTTTTTAAACCATTCTTAATATATGTTATAAATTATTAACATTGGTCCATATTTTGATATAGCCCATATAACGCCATTTCCGGAATATGATTTATAGCTCATAAACTCTTAAATTGGAACCAATTCTATTGAAATTTGGCACAAATAATTGTTTACTATTTTAAATATATACTATAAATTTTATTTACATGGGTCCGTATTTTGATATAGCTCCCATATAAGGCCCCTTCCCGAATGTGATTTATAGCTCATAAAACTCTTAAATTTGAACCAATTCTATTGAAATTTGGCACAACTTATTTCCTAGCCATTTTAAATATATGTTATAAATTATATTAAGATGGGTCCATATTTTGATATAGCTCCATATAAGGACTTTCCCGGAATATGATTTATAGCTTATAAACTTTTAAATTTGAACTATTCTTTTGAAATTTGGCACAATTATTGTTTCAACTATTTAAATATATATTGTGAATTTTATTAATATGGATCCATATTTTGATATAGCTCCATATAACGCCATTTCCCGGAATATGATTTATAGCTCATAAAACTCTAAATTGGAACCAATTCTTATTGAAATTTGGCACAAATAATTTTTAACCATTTTAAATATATACTATATAATTTTTATTCACATGGGTCCGTATTTTGATATAGCTCCCATATAAGGCCCTTCCCGAATGTGATTTATAGCTCATAAAACTCTTTAATTTGAACAATTCTTTTGAATTTTGGCACAATTAATCTCTTAATTATTTTAAAATATATACTATAATTTTATTCATATGGGTCCGTATTTTGATATGGCTCCCTATAAGGCCCCTTCCCGGAATTGTGATTTATAGCTCATAAAACTCTTAAATTTGAACCAATTCTTTTGAAATTTGGCACAATTATTGTTTTAACTATTTTAAATATATATTGCGAATTTTATTAATATGGATCCATATTTTTGATATAGCTCCCATATAAGGCCTCTTCCCGGAATATGATTTATAGCTTATAAAACTCTTAAATTTGAACCAATTCTATTGAAATTTGGCACAACTAATTTTCTAGCTATTTTAAATATATGTTATAAAATTTATTAACATGGGTCCATATTTTGATATAGCTCCCATATAAGGCCCTTCCCGGAATATGATTTACAGCTTATAACACTTTTAAAATTGAACCAATTCTTTTGAAATTTAGCACAATTGATTTTCTAGCTATTTTAAATATATGTATTAAGTTTTATTTACATGGGTCCATATTTTGATATAGCTCCCATATAAGGCCCCTTCCCGAATATGATTTATAGCTTATAACACTTTTAGATTTGAACCAATTCTATTGAATTTGGCACAACTAATTTTCTAGCTATTAAATTTATATGTTGTAAACTTTATTAAATGGGTTATATTATGATTTATAGCTCCATTATAACGCCCTTCTCGAGTAAATAAAGACCAATTCTACTGAAAGTCGACAACAATTATTTGCTAACTGTTCTGAGATTTATATTAATTTGCCCTGTATCGGTCCAATTTTCCTATAGCTCCCTTATAACGGGATTTCGGAAAACGGATTAGAGTTTATAAAACATTTAAATAAAGATCAATCCTTTCCCTTCTCGGAAATAGTTTTGAGCTTATAACAAGCATATTTTTTGTTTTTATTACGCTCCACTAGTACAGTGGAGAGAGAGATATTAACTTTGATTCTGTGTTGTAACGCTAAGAATGAATTATTTCAGACCAATTTAGATCAATCAAAAATAATCTTTTCGTCAATCTTTTTCTGCCAATCCGCAAAAATTAAAAGTCAAGAAATTGGTTTTAAAATGAGCAAAAACATAATACGTATACTACTTTAAAACAATTTATTCGGGAATATACATTCTTACTTGTTTTCTTTACATTTTATGTTAAAGATTTTCATCTCTTGTTTCATTTTCAAGTAGTTGTATTGGATTCTTTTCAGATCTTAATCAGTTTTTAAAATGACAAAACAAAATCGTATACACAAACATTATTGGTACTTTTTACTGTAGTTAATTTTTATTGTTTGTAGTTGAAAGTGCCATTGTTAACATATTAGTAAAATTATTAGAGTTATAATATCATTACAAGGAATTTAGATTAAAATCTATTTCAGACAAAATTTACATTTGAACATGAAAATAAATAAAATTGATTACTTTTGATTTAAATTGTCTTTTGTTCTTAATAATTTGAAGTTCAGATATGAGTGAATGTGAAGAGAAATCAATCATGAGGAACAGATTTGCTAATGATTTTAATTGGTATGAATAAATGATTGAAAGTAACACAGTGTGATTGGAAGGGAACAATGGAAAACAATGGAAATAAACTGTTTATGAAAAATTGTGAATGAAATGTTGCTTTGAATATTGAAATATAGAAGATAATCTGTAGAGATTTGAATTAAAATGGGACCTAAAAAAGGAAAACTTCTCGAATTTAAAAGAAGTTCTAAAGACTGATGTAATTTTGACAAGACAAAGTCTCTGTTTCTTAAAAATGTCATTGTTGCTATCAAAAGTTCAATGTATTGAAATGTACTAAACCGATTTTGCTGCTTTTAAATAGGAAACTTCTCAGGATAGCAAAAAATACTCAGGCTTAGCTTAATTGAGCTCTATAAATTATTGTGGATGTGAAGGTGGCTGATAATCATGGACATTGGACAAAACTAATGATGCGTATCAAATACCTACACGATATTCCTAGAATTTCCAGTTTACAAACATCTGCACAAATGAATATATCCCCAACAAAATTTAAAAATTTTCCAGAGAAAAATTAATAGATTCCAACACAATATATGAAACTCTTCCAGTATGAAAATTAGAATCAACACAGGGGCACTTCGCTTAAATCTGCTCGCTTTATATCGGTCTTTTAACATTTGAACTAGTGAATAAAATTCCATAACTGCTAAACGGAAATGTAACCAAAACACTAACATATTTTGAGATTTATGCACTTTAAAATTAAATAGATCTAAGACGTGTTTTTGAATCGATCGGTGTATGTTAATGATATTCGCAGAATATTCAAACACCTAAGGTGGTACAGGATATAATCAAGATTCAACAAGGATTCAAATGATTTATATGTCAAACGAAATTAATATTTCAGAATCGGGACTTTTAAGCTAATTTAATTTCTTAATAAAATTTCAATATTTCGATGGTATTAGAACGGACCTAAGATTTCGAAATCAAAAGTCCATCATTAACGTTATCAATGTTGTAGAAAATGATTTTCTTGAAACCATATAAGGCACAAATGTAAGTTGTCATATTTGATATACCCTACTCTGAGATCCTACAATTTATCTTAACAGCTGGCTGTGGTTCCAACATTCACACTTGTATTTCTATACTTATTTGCTTTCTGCAAAAAAAATAGTTTAATCCAACCGACCAAGAGTTTGTTTCAAAGAGGCAAAAAATTAATGTTAACTTATTTTGTTAATGAAAATCAGACGCAACTCCAATTTTGTTGCGACAAAACAAATTCGTAAATATTCCAATTTGGACAGTTACAGAAGTAAAGAAGTTATGAAAATATTTATGAGTAAATATATTTATCAAAGAATAGCGATCGGAACACCGATTTTGATGAAAATTTAAACTGTCACACAAAGTATAGCAAACTTTTCAAGTTTTTTACATTTCTGAATCGTTATTTTTTTGGACCTGTTGAAATCTTTATCATAATATTTTAAACATATTTTTCACAAATATATTTAATTTTTTTCCGTCTGTAATAGAAAAAAAATCACGAAAGTTAGAATAGACATTTTGAGGGTCGGAACTGTTGTTATTATCAGAAAATTATCAAATTGAAATCTGTTATATAAGTTCGGATTTTAAGCTTTCGAAACCTTTAAATTTAGTCAGGATAAAAAATTATTGTGGACTTGTGAAGTGTAAGTTTAGTTTAGTCAATTTAAAAATAAGATTTTTTAAAAGATCATAAATTGCAGATTTTGAAACTTACATTGACCACTGCTATTAAGATAATCTGAATATGTTTTTTTATCTATATAATCTGTTTTATTATACTTTGATCTTCTATCACAGATAATTTACCTTTTAAAGAAAATTAAAACTTAAATAAAAATACGAAAAGAAGGAGAAAAAAATAATATTTTTGCATTTCCTTCTCGAGTCATAAGTCGGTAAACTTTTGATGTTGTGACATGTTGTAGTTGTGCTAATGTAGTTGTTGCTGTTGCTGCTAATGTTGTCGTTTGCTGTTAGTGTTGTGTTTTTGTTGTTGATGTTGTCTTTAGCTTAGATTGCAGTTGCCATGTCGTCTTCACATCCATTTAACTTTAACTTAATAATCTATTGATGACAATATTTTTCATTTGCTTTTTAGTTTTATTTATTTTCCTCTTCTTCCACTTTAGCTCTTTTGCTTTTGATCTATAACTTTTATCTTGTTTAATGCTCTTCAAAATAAAACAACAACAATAACAACAAAATTATTATTTGACTTATAATCGAGGGGAGACGACTCTATGGCCTAATGTTGTTGTATATTAGTTTATAATATCTTTTTCATTTAAGTTGCTGTTGTTGTCGTTTCTTTAATGGATATTTATACCCTACACCACCATAGGTGGTTGGCGTAAAATGCGTTTGCGTTAAAGTTTAAAAACGCACAGAAAAAATATTGTTACCACCACCGTTCAACTCAATTTCTGAGTCAATTTAACGATGTCCGTCCATTGATCCGACCAAGGACGATGCCTAAATTAAATTGGTGATGATGGGTACATACAATGTTCTTTCTGGAATGGGGTCGATGCTTATCGAAATTAGTTATGATGGATCCATTATTTCAACTAGCCCCTATACAAATGTTCTTCCCGGAATAGGGTTTTAAGTTCGTAAAAGTTCTGAATATAAAGCGAATTTAATGAAATGTGGCACAACAAATACGTCCAATAATAATCTAAAAAGTTGTGTCATCTTATCATATGTCTCCTATAACTCCCCTTAAAAATATAATTTTGATGGGCTTAAATTTCATACATACGTTGGTATTGTGATAAGAATTGGACAAATTAAGAGCGGTTCATAATTTCCTCTATATATATTAGTACAGTAATATACTGCACTCTTAAGCACTGATTAGAAAATATTTTTATTTATGCGAGGGTCGACCATTAATTTTTGAAAGCTGTGGCGTAAGATTGATGTGGCGTAAGTTATTAAATAGTTGGGCTTGACCGACTATAGCTTTTATTTATTTTTTATTTAAATGTGGCCTGAGAATGAGAAGTTTGTTTGAAAATGGTTGAATATTTTATTTTGTCGAGTATTTCGTTTTGTTTTCAATTTTATTTCTTTTTTTATTTGTTTTATTTGATTTTTTGTTTTATTTTTTGTATTTGCAAAATGTTTATTTTATATTATTTGCCATTAACTAGTTTTCTGGTCGGCTGAGTTCAAAACAGCCATAGAGTAGAAGCACTATTAAATAGCAACAAACATACAAACTAATAAAACAAAAACAACAACATCAACTACAACAATAACTTAATGTTCTATACAATTATTAATCTGTGTACTTGTGTTGTTTGAAGTACGATATTTTTTATTTATTTGATTTCATTTTCAAAATGAGTGGTATCCCCTATAACAAGTAATAATGATTCTGATGGATAGACATTTGATGAGAGATTTGGCTTTAAATTAAACCGAACTTAATGCTTTAAGGGCTGTGAAAAGTAGATTGAATACTATTGAGCAATTTGCAAAAATTAATTTTATTGAAAATCAAATTTTTATGAAAATTAAAATGTTTTCTAAAAAATAAATTTTTCACAAAGAATTAAAATTGTGGCGGAAAATAAAATTTTTCACTACAATTTCTCGCTACAGTAGATCAATAAATATTCGATAATCAATATTTTCAATAAATGGGGGCTTCTTCTTCCCTGATCCTATCCATCTTATATTTGGTCCAGTAAAACAGTTTCTTAAAAACCAAAGAAATATAAATTTTGGAATTTTTCTTCACATTTTGGAGAAAAATATGAAAAAAAAAATAAATAAATAAACATTTCACTAGAGAACTTAAAATGCCTTGAGTAATGCCAATTCGGACCATAGATGCAATGACTCCTTATGTTTCTACTGATTTCGCATTACTGCCACTACTGTACGAAACCTCTGGAGTAATAAAAAAGAACGTAGCTTTTGTTAAAAAAAAAATGCCAAATTTATAATATTGTCGGAGTAAAAGCCAACGAAAAAATATTGTGTTCTTTTTATGATATTAAAGAGCTCAGAAATGTTTGTTAATATATCGAAGGAAATGTAAAAATAGTAGTAAAAAAGTGAGTGTAACCACAGTTAAATATTTAACGGAAGAATCTCCAAAACTTGCACTTTTTCAATATAGGTGACAATTATAGTCACCTATAACTCACTTGCGAAGATCTATGTGATTTTTTAAAATATTAAAAATAAAAAGAAGTATTATAAAGCACATTTGAGTACTTTATTTAATTTTTGTTTTAGTTGATGTTTTGCCGACATGGACTGTCTGTTTAATTTCACATTGTATTTTTAGTCGTTTTCATGAAATGTCGCTATACGACTTTTTTCTAAATATTTTTTTTCGTCTAGTATTTATAAAAAATAAAAAATACCTAAAATTGTAGAAGTTTTAAATGTTCTGTTAAAAGTCTTTTTTAAGTTTTTATGTGTACTTTGCATTGTTATTAAATAAGCTTTTCAATATTAAAACTTTTTTCAGTTTTTTTTACCTCTTTGAACATTGATAAAGTAGAATTCTTATGTTCGCATAAGAATTTATAGGACCACCTGCGAAATAATGATTAAAAAATAAACTAAAAAATAACAAAAAAATATATATGAAAAATATAGATCAAAGCGATTGAGAGACAAAGTCAAAAGTTATACAGATGTTTTTTTTTTAAGTTATAACAAATACTATGGGGCATTAAATTTTAACGGCAAAAAAAATCAATTCATGTAATAATAAATAACAGGAAACTTTTGTGAAAAAAGAAATAAACCAAAAAAATTTAATAAAATCACAACTCATCTTTTTTGTTATTGACCATTGTTGTCGTCGTTGTTTCCTTTTCAACATTTTTTCTTTCAATTTCTTCAACAATACCAAAAAATCCATGCCACACCACACATTGCCACAATAGAACAGTACCAATAACGATAATAATAATAATAATGATGATGGTCAAATTTGATTAGCTTCGCCTTTGACGCTATCATTCATGCTGTCAGCTAAAGGCTGCAATTTCAAAATTCGCTGCACATATAAAAGAGAACAAAGAAAAAAAAAAACAACATGGTGTGCCACACGTACCGACAATACTTGAATATATACACATTTATATATATATGTATTGTAATCGTTATAGTCATCACAATGTTCGATGAAGACAATGATGCCACATGAATTTACACTCAAAATTATTTAATTTTTCTATGATGAAATTGAATTTATATCCGATGTTGAAAAAAAATTTCTGCAAATTCACAAACGATATTTTTAGATATCGAAAAATATTTAATTTTAATAATAATTGTAATCGAAAATATGGTGTAGTTCTCAGAAAGATGTGTAATAAATACAATGGCATGGAAACATAAATACGTATTTAAAAGATCGTAATAAAATATCACATAAATATCGGCATGAAAAATACCGATAAGGATTCCAAAATTTCATGCTGAATTTCATTTAACGGAGATTTAAATATAAATTTTGATTCCTTCACACAGACTTTTGGCTCAAAATTTCACAACACAGTTGAACAAATGTAAGATACCGATTTAAAAGATCAACCGATCGATACGGATAAAAACAAAGGGAAAATTGTAATATCAGAGAAGGTTTCAAATTTTTTATGGGATTCGTTCCTGAATAGTACTGATATATGTACATAAATATGGAACCAATAAGGGCAACGAATATGATGACTGTTTTCAATATTTAACGATGTTTGAGCGTTTTTAATAAGCATTAAAAAATTTTGATTCTGAAGTTGACTCCACATAGATTGGAGTATAAATCTTCGTAAAAATGAAATTATATGAAAATATTGTAGGGAAGATAACAATTGATTTTAAAATAATAAGAAGACCTTATCACAATTAGCGTTATATACGATTAAATGTCAGAGTTTATAAGTTCTAGGGAAGACGTTCAAAAATTTCAGTATATATATATATATATATATATATATATATATATATATATATATATATATATATATATATATATATATATATATATATATATATATATATATATATATATATATATATATATATATATATATATATATATATATATATATATATATATATATATATATATATATATATATATACTGAAATTCAAAAACCCCCAACGGCAGAGATATAAAGTTTTATCTAATTCCAGATATTCGAAATGTGGTTATCTTTAGATTCATGTATCTTACCTCCATGCCTTTATCTATAGTTGATTTCATTTGACATCACAACCTGCTCTAATTATAAACTTAAAAATCATATATATTTTTTATTCCAATGAAATTCAAAATTTTCTTAAAGTTATTGTTTTTTAAGATAGAGATGGCTAAATTTAAATTAAGATGAAACTAGATCATTTTTTCCTTCCTTTAACCAACTACTCCTTTGTTTATACTACAGTTTTTTTTCAAAGCATATTCCATCACCAAATTTTGACTTTTATTATTAAAAACTGAAGTTTTCATAATCATAGAACATCCAATTTCTTTTCCATCTATTTTCCCGTGTCTATAACCCATAATCTTTGCATTATCCATGTGGCAACTCAATTCACTTGTCCATTATCTTGTGTTCTTTTGTAGTTGTTTCTTTTGCGGTACACTAACGCCTTAATATGTGTGTAAGCAATGATAGAGATCTTTAGATAGTCAAGTCGTATGAAAATAAAAGCAACACCAACAACAATTTACAATAAAAGGAACTCCTTTTTCACTTCCATCGGAAAGCATTAAATGATTTGTATGATCGTATCCAAAGCAGACAGACAAAAACTTAAATGAAGAAATGAAAAGACAAAAAAAATGTTGGGAAAAGATAAATATAAAAATAAAAAAACTTCAGCTTAAAGCGTTTCATTATTGTTCATTTCCACAAAATGTTCTTTCTCCCCAAAAGAAGGAAAGAACAGCAAAACAGTTCGACATAGAAGGTGTTTAAATAAAAATATCATCGTCATTTGATCATCGAGAAACGCACATGAGTAGATTAAGGAGGAGCAGCTTTTGTATAACATGTGGGGAAAATTTGGCAATTTTCCCGAAATGATAGTTATGTAGTGAAATGTTTGTCGCTTTACATAACGTAAAATGAAACACACACTTTCTTAAAAAAATATCTTCCTGTTTAACATAAAATTTGGAAGGTATAAAAAGACTCCTTGCTTCCCATACATTTCACATCTTTTTGAAAACTTCCGTTTTATTGAAAAACTAGTCATATTGTTTGCATATACTTCCTATAATAACAAAATATCGCCTTTTTAATCTTTCCCTTTTAAAAACTGCACCCCTGTCAATATAATAAAATTACATTTATAAAAAACGGAAATCACCAAATCAACTTCAAACGATTTAATGCCGCCATTAAAAACTAAAAACTCGTAGAATCACACCAACCAAAGACATTCTTGACAACCAACGGTTTATAATTTCCTATTAATTTTTATATATTTTTTTGCAAACGGTGTTGATCAAACAACGCCATCTATCAACGATCTATGAAATCAATATTCTAAACTTTGAAATGATTGTCTTAAATTTCCCTTTTGTCATGGCTGACCGACAAATGTTCGTACCATATACACTTTCTGAATACACAAATGTATGTATGTTTGATTGTTGATTGCCACTTTTTCCAATGTAGTACTCTAATACACCATTTCCATCGTTATATTGATTTAGCTATTATAAGGCATGAAAGTTTACTTATTGATATAACAAACCCTTTTGCTTAGAGGAATGACCCACATTTATATAACCCTTACATTCGGATATAAGTCTAACATGGATGACTGAAATTAAATTAAAACTTTAATTATCATTATAAATGCGTGTAGATCAAGTTCCAATCGACGTTTAAATTCATATCATATGCCAAAAAAAAAATAATGTCCAACGTACTTTACATTTTCATACAAATTTGGATCACTTTAAACGTACTCTCTTGAGCCTTTGTAGATTCAGAATATATCTAAATTGTTGTAGAACTCAGTAGGTGGAAGATATTGTTCTTCAATATTGTCGGTGTTCTAAATTAAATGGACTGATCCTTCGGAACTGCCGTTAGTATTTAGAAAATTATGTTTACAAAAATTCATGTTGGTGGTACTGAACGTTGGTCAAATGTTTTACTAACATACGGTTTCCAATATTCTGAGTGGGATGGATTGAAATCATATTGAAAGGGTACATGGGTACCATGGAAGGCGAGTGGATTTAGAGGTTTCAAACAGAGTAAAAAGCTTAACAATCATATTTTACTAGTTTAAGTCGAAACAAGTACAAAGATTCGTAAGCAAAAAGGTTCACCCGCTGATCTGAGGACCACTCACTCGGTATTTATGCGTTAAAGCGAAAATATCTTTAGTTTTAGTTTTTGAAAATACAATTCCTTTTTTGCTTTCATTACAGAACAGACATGGTTCTTCTACTATTTTACATGCACAGTTACTATGGTGTGGCCCCAAAACAATAATATATATGTTTTTGTTATATTTTCAAAATAAAATAAATCTTATATTCTACTTTTTAGTCAAACAAACCGATTTATCTGCGGTAAATTTTTACTTAAAAAGTTCAAGTCAATCCTCTAATGAACTGGAAATCATATTTTACAGGAAGGAGATCAAACATTTATTTTTACCTAAAAACATTACTAAAGAGGAAATATGTCTAACCTTTCCTTTCCATATATAATTTTACGATCTTTTCAAATCGATAACTGTAAATGGTGTAATAACACATAAAATTTTTTATTTCATTTTGCAAATCAACGGTTCAGCGATCAAATTTCCCAACGGTATGTACGATCATAGCAAGTTAAAGTCAGATTTAACAGATATAACAGAACTTATTTTTTTTATCGTAATAATTTTTTTAATGTTTTTATTTTGTTAAAAAATTTTATTTCACTACAAACATACGAGTGTGTTTTGTTAGTTTATATACCTTTAATTTTAGTTATTTTTTGTTGGTTGATTTTAAATGCGGCGGTTTTTTCCTTTTGAAAATCATACATTCATCCATCCACCATCTAAACCGTCCATCCATCCATCCATCTACCAGACGTCAGCCGTTGTTTGTTAAAGGAATTTTATAGTCTCTAGAGTTTTTAAAATGTTTGTTCATGGTTTAAGGCAATTCCATGTTTACTTTTTTGATTTGTTGTGCGAGTGCAAACTCTACTACACTCTGCTCTTACACTCCACCGTTCCTTCTCTCTTTCCCCATCCCATTCCACTACTTTTTGTATATGCATCAGTCCAAAACATAAGAGTTTTTAAGTACAACTTAAACAAATAGTAAGAGTACACATATGCATGTTTGTTTGTTTGTTTGTTTGTTTGCATGAAAGTGTGTCGTCTATATAGAAATGAAATGGATGGTTGGTTTTTTGTTTATCCCATGATTATGTCAAGGTATACAATTTGTTTCACTGTGTTGTTTATTTTTTAGTTTTTCCTTCATTACTTGGTACTGCACTCGTACTACAAAATGAGCATTTTGTTTAGATTATATATTATTTTGTCTTTAATAATTACTATAATGTGTAATTAGCTAAAGACTATAGTTAAATTGTTGTCTCTATATCTGTCGTTTTTTTTACTTTTATTTGATATCGCTAACGTGGTTTGTGGTATTTTGAAAAGAACTTTCGAACAATTTCATACCAAAAAAAAATTAATAATGAGCGCAATTTAAATATTTGTATTTACTTAAAGAATTTAAAGTTTAGTTTAAGTAACCGACCAGAAAAAAATGATTTAGAATGTGAAGACTCAGCAAAAAAATATTGGAGTGAAATTTGAAGTTGACAAAAGAAAAAGAATAAAACAATATAGAGCGATTTCAACGAAATTCGACAAAAATAGGTCTTATAGTATACTTAATCGATTTGCCAAATTATACGTGGGTCGGTCGATTACTTCACATAAGTCCCATACATTTGCGAGGGTCAGTTCATAATTTCTTACGATATAACTCCCCAGAAAAAATCTTTTTTAAACACATAAATTCACATTAATGTTAATACCGTAATACCTCACACTTAATCATAAATCAGAAAAGCTAATAATACGAGGGTTGTTAATAAACTTTTCCTAGCTGTACATAGTTGGCTTGACGTTTTTACTTGTTCTCTTTAATTTTGAGCAACTAATGTTTTGCTAATAAAATCCATAAATCTCTGTGGATATATTTCTTCCTAAGCTCCATCATGGCACTAAGAATGTCTTCTGGATTCTCTATACAAGATCGATACTTGGTTTACTGGTCATTCTGCATAGTTAAGATAGTACAATTTAAGCTTTTTTTAAAGTCTTATGGCTGCAATGTGGCGGTGCCTGGTAATTCGCCTATATATATGAACGCTAAGGTATGGTATATGTTTCGAATGAAGTAAACTTATACCATGAAGTGTAAATGAGTAACAATGTAAAGATTAAAATTTCAAATCTTTTAATTGTGCTCGATAGTTTCATATCTCAGAAAATCACATTTAAAAAGGCCTGAGCGAACAAAAATAGAGAACATGGTAGAACACTGTTTCTATACAAGGAAATCTATTTGATAGCCCTTTCACTGGATATATTTTAATAAATTTCTTATTTACTTTCAAATTCCGAAATTCGGTACTTTAAACACCTTTTTTGAGCTTTATTTACCTTATCATCAAATTCCTATATATCACCGTGGATCACAGTGGTCCCATTTTTTTAATAATTATGCAACGCTGAAAGTATTGAATATTTTTTAACGAAATTTTACATAGACAATCTTAAATTGTAGGGTAGGAAAGTGGATCCAAAGTTGACGATCTCGTGTACGATTTTTTAAAAATTCGCCACCATTTTAATTGTGATTTAATACACTTGTATAATTGTATATGCGTGGAATATCTCTCATAATTAAGAGATATTTTGACTAAAATAAAATTTTAGCCATTTTCGTGCAAGTTTTTTTTTTTGACTTGGTGCACTCAATATGGGTCCGAAAAAGAGTCTTAAATGTTGTTGTTTTGGATTCTTTATAAAATTCTAAATAATTTGTTGAAGTGGATCCGATATGGATTCAATAAAAGCTAAAATATTTTAAAATAGAAATTTAGAAAACAGTTTTTTACCTCTGGACTATGTATATGGTTTTTGAAATTTAAAAGAATTCCCAACGTAATCGCATTTAAAGCCAATCCGTTGAAATACTTTGGGTCACGCAATATGCTCAATCGAGACAATTTATATTATTGGAGTATTTAAGTGCAAAAACAACATTAAAGTCTTTAAGTAGATCTTTCTTGCCGTTAAATGGAGCTTATAATATCAAAACACATCGTGTAATCTTGTTGAATGGAGTTATCCTGTTTTTACACTATAATCACCGAATTTCCCTTTTTAACACAACGTAATAAAGCTTGTCATACTATAAAACTTTCAGGAAATTTCTTTTATCATTTGGGTTCTTTTTACGGCTTCAAAATTCATTGTTTAATTGTTGTTTGAAACTTTTCGAATTTATAAGTTATAAAGCCAGCTATATGAATCATATATTTCGACAACTCAGTTAATAGATCTGCTTCAATAAATAATTGGAGAAATTTTGTTGACTCTTTCGAAATCACTTGAAATTTTTCTTTTTTTATTTAATTTTCAATTAATAGTCAATTTCATCTGAAACCGTTTTAAAAATGCTTTATTCGGCTATGCCGAATCTTCAATACCCCCCATCACAAATGTCTAAGAGATAAATAAATTATATTTCGTACATGTACATTATACGCACATACATTATTATGATAATTTATTTTGATTAGTTTTGTTTTAATTTGTCAATTTATAATTGATAATTTTACGAAAGTTTTCGCTTTAATTTAAAGGTTGTCTCAGATATGGGTCTATATCTCTTAATATATTGAACTGATTTTGCTGATTTTAAATAGGAAACTTCTCAGGACTATAGTTAATACTCTGGCCAAATTTTATTGAGCTTTGTCAGTTACTGTGGATGTGAGCCTATCGCAGACAAACAGACGGACATAACTAAATCGACTCATATTTTGATGTGATTAATATACATATTATGGGGTGTTAGATGATTCCTTTTTAGCGTTATATACGGATTGACTCATATATATGTACTCTCTTCACCACTTGTGGTGGTGGAAGGTAGAAAAAATTTATAATTGTGAAAATTTTTAAAATTTATTCCATTTTCGGGAGATTAATTAATACCACTAAATCTAAGTTTAATATAAAATAATTGCCTTTTATACCCAAAAAATGAACCAAAATAAAATAATTTTAGATTAACATTATACTTCCCATTTCATCACATTCCCATGAAGAATTATCAAAAACATGAACATTTTATTATAAATTAAAGCTTTTTATATAAAAAAATTTAATTTCCTGCTGTTTCTTTGCTATTAAATTCAAAACAATATTTTAACAAAAAAACCTCATCATTTAATTAATGATTTTAATCCCACAATTGTGCTGGTAATATAAATGAATAAAAACAAATTTCATTATAGAGAAGAAATCAAAGAAAAATGAAAATCGAAAAAATAACCTTCATAGAAATACAATAAAAAATATTTTCAATTAATGAACAATTTACTTAATATCAAAAGGAGATCCATTACATTTTTATAGCTAATTTTCATAATAGTTTATAAAGCGTGTAAGTCATCATCATCATCTGGAGACTGCAGCAACTATACTTGCAACATGGGAGTACAAGAGAAATTAAACTATAAACACAAATGAAAACAGAATGATCGAAATATGACTTAAAATAAACTAAAACGTACAAATCTACATCCATTTTTTTAAGGGGCAAAAAACTGAGGCAACATAATAATACAAAAACAACAAGCAAAAACATTTAAAACGTAGCGCCAATGTTGTTTCACATCAATGATGTTAAAGATGATCTCAAGCGATCAGAAAGAAAAACATGAAATAAAACAAAACGAATTGAAATAAAAAATTTGTATAAGGTGCATCATTACTACATCCAAGAGATACAGTGTAGCAACCAAAAAAACATTCCAAAGGAGACAAGCAAGACGTTGAATGCTTCATTTTTTGTTCGTTCTGTTAATGCAACTTAAACGACAGCCCTTCCTTACTACTGTTGTTGCATTGAACTGTTGCATTTGCCGCAATTTCAACATTTGCTTGATCCATCCACAAACTGCATGCAATACGAAAATTAAACGAATGTAAAAAATTGTGCAGCTACAAAAAAAATGAATGGAAAAAACTCTTCAACAGCCGCAAGGGACCCTCAAACTTTGGAAAAAAATCAGTCATCATCGATTGGTTTTAGAGCAGATATTTAAAAGAGTTATATAAGAAATTGAAATTCATTATTTTAACTAAATTTTTTTATTAAATATTTCCCCAGGATATGAGTGATATTTTTCCGATTTCTTATAGGAAAATTAAACAATAATGAAATGTGGTTCTAAAGAACTTTCTTTGGAAAATAATTCTGCAAACGTTGGATTGTTAAATCTCAATGTAATTTAATATTATCAGACCTGAGGTGCATAGGATTATAGATGTTAGAAATTTGTGTATATTTCAATACAAATATTGTAAATTATATATATTTTCCGAAGTAGAACATTTGATATGCTGGGCTCCTCAGTGTTCTGATAATTTGGTACGAAATTTAAAAGTAATCCAAAGGGTTAGTAATTAATCACATCTAAACAGAATTTGTAGAGGTAAACATAAAAACCCAGGTTGTATCAAGTAGTTCCTTCTTCGGCAAAAATTTCCGAGTTGACTGAAAATAACTTTCTACTCTCATATTTGATGCTACATCATTGGAAAGCATCCCATTTCATCAAAACGCAGTAAAAATTGTTGACTCAAATCCTATGTAATCTAATTAAACTTTATTAAATTTGATATTCCTGCTTTAAATATAATGCACAACAGTCCTGGAGTAGTATCAAAACAATAATATATATTTGTTTAACTCAGTCATTCAAACTGATCTTAGATTTAAGATCAGAAAGATGCCCTATTACATCATTCTTGGATATAATACTTTCTTTGGTATCATGTTAAGTATCTAAAAAATATCAGTATTTTATTGAAATATCATGATAATACCGAAATAATATGAAAATAATTCGCTTAATTTCAAAACTTTGCCATCAACCATTTACCCCTTCAAAACTCTGTTACATTCAAGCACTACAGAACATTCAAACAACATATGTTTGCATGAATATTATTGCATTTTTTCTTCTTGTCACTCCCCTTCCTTCTCTTGATCAATAGCTTTCCATTCCACAAATTCACTTCATCATATTTTTTCTTATTACAGTTTTTCCTCTTCCTTAGCTAATTCATACCGTAACGAATACGGAACATTGAAAGTTTAATATTCGAACTAAAAGTATGACTGAATATACCGGCATCAATACCAAACTCAACAACTCCAACAGCAACAATAATAACAACAACATCAACTAACACATGCACCCAACAACAACAACAAAAAACTATATAATAAAATTATTCGAACGACCGGCTTTTATGGAATATCAACATAAGTATCCATCCCCACTATATAGTAGTGTATATTCACTGACATCGTAACAGAAATAAAAAAATTTAAAAGCAACAACAATAACAACTACACTTCACAGAACTTATGCCGGCAATTATGATGAGAGTGCGCATTCATAATCAAATGGTGTATGAATGTTTGAAGGGGACATACTTTTTGTTAAGTGAAATGAATAAGAAAACAACAAAAACTTTAAAACAGGAAAAAGTTCCAACAACAAATGAACATACAACTGCAATATTATTCTACAATTTTAGCACTTTAGTCATATCAGATATTCTGTTTGGTTATGGATTTAGGAGGTTAACGGAGAGTGCGAGGTGGCATTGAGAATGTGAAATTGGTTTGATAATGATCGTACACAAAGGATCTGGGTGAAGTTTGATAGAGTTTTTTATTGGTTGAAGTCGATCGGCAAATATAGTACTTAATTGTTGAGAGATAAATGATTGGAAACTATATTATGAGCATGTAGTTTTGAGAATATTATAATTTTTATTAGCGAAATAGTCAGACCCAGTAAAGTGAAAACTTTATATTTTTTTAAGTTCTTCTTTTAATGAAAATTTCGAACATCTATCAAAATTTAAAGGGCCGTTCCAAGCCAAACGCGTGATGCTAATTATAATAGAAACAAAATATCGGTTATGTGCAAATCAAAGCAAATGTGGCATATTTCTCTCCTAAAGTCATAAACACAATGACTTTGAGACTTAATTAAGTTTATTGTTAATGTTTCGAACTATTTCATCACATATCTCTTGAACAATTTTTAACGTTTGTCTTAAAATTTTCGCTTCAATATCCACTACAATTCTAACGGTATCAATCCAGAAGACAGTTACTGAATTTCCCGTTAAAAAGGTCCATTTATTCGTTCGGTGTGTAACTGTAAATTTCATTCTACAAGAAGTCAATTATAAACTCGCGTTAGTAAACATTATTCACCGTATAGAACAATCACGGTTTGACTGTGGGTGCCAGACTTCACGTAAGCATCAATTTTGCTGGTAAACGAATCCAATGAGATAAAAGTTTGCCCTTTCATATTAAACGCTTGAAGTAGTCAGCTTTGGATCAGATCTTGAGGTAATTTGGTTTTAGTGAGTTGTCATAATTTGTTATGAACAGGAAGAGTTAAATTTATATGCTGTTCCGACACATTATCTCACAATTATCCGAATCAAGGACATTAGATATTAAATTCAATTTGCTATTTTATTGAATTTTTAAATTTAACCCGAATCAATCAAGGTGCATGAATCGGCAAAATGAAATTAGGATTTAAAACGCCTTGTTAAAAATATGATAAAAGGCATCAGAACTGGACAAATGATCTGGCAATCCATAAAATCTTTGATCCTTCGGAATTGCAACAGGCATAGGAGCCTAATATCTTAAGCACTTAACCAAATGCAATGGTAATCGAAACATTTCATCGTCATAAGAATCTCACAGTGAAACTAGATTTTTGATGGTGATGAAAAGACCATCAACTGAGAAATAAAGTCATTATTTTGAGATAATCGTGTGTGATTTTCATAATATTTATTTTTTATATCTTCTTATGCTTCAACAAAATTCTGTAAACTTAAACATTTCTTCTGAAATAACTTACAAGCAAATTTCTGAATATAGGGTATCATGATCCCCAACAACAACTATCCAGCCATATCCCCAACAAACACTCAATTAGTATGAACGAACCAACTTAACAGTTGTATCATACAAATAGGTTCGAACAAAAGTCAAACGATAAAACATAACACAACACAACTAAAAACCAACATGCACATCAGCCAACCTCAACAGTTTGCCAGTAAAACTCAAAGTGTTCAGAACTCACACACGGAGTAAAAACGTGCGCATACTGATTTTCAAAAAATTTAACAAAAATACGAAAACTATTCTAACGTGTACGACGATATCTAACAAATGCATTATTTTCTTAAAATAAACTTAAATAGATTCTTTTTTTTAAGCGCTTTTGTTTATAAAATTTCGTGAATGCTGCGTGCGTATTATAATTTTTATTTAGTGAAAATATACAATTTATGACTTGTAGTTGTACTACTAATCGAACGACGACTACCTGCAACCAAAAAAAAAACGAAAACAACAACAAAAGATCATTTTCAATCAAATGATATGCTTGAGGGATTTAAAGAATATCAAAAGTGTGTAGAGTAGAGTAGTTTACGGATCGGATTCATCAGAAAACTAAGAAAAAAGTTTGAAAAGAAAAAAAAACATGACGATGATAAAGATGATGTATACAAAAAGTCTTCTTTGATGTTATTTTACTTGTTCCGTTTTTATGGATGAAAAAGAAAAAAATTGTATTTTTGAAATACAACAAAAAAATATAAATTAAGAAAAAATTGTTTTTTAGTGGTAGAAAAATAAAAATAAAGAAATAATAACACGCAGAGTTCAAAGTGAAATTCGATTGTTTATCTATGAAATTAAACAACTTAAATGAGAAAAAATATTAGTAAAGATAGAAAATCTTATAGGTTAATGTGTTTACTTTAATAACAAAACATCAATAATACAAGAAAGAAGAAGAGAGCAAAATTTATCATAAGAAATTAAAAAAAAATTATAAAAATAAAGAAGTTTTAAATAATAATGAAAATGATCTTCAAAGTGAAATAAATTTTGTTTAAAATAAACAAGAAAAATATCTTAAAGATATAAAAAATAAAACAAAAAAGATTTTTATATTAAAAACGGATTAGGCAAATTTGCTTTCATGATAATGGCAAAATTACAAGTTTTATTGAAAACCTTAATGGTTATATTATTTGCCTCCAGATCTCAAGGATTAATAGTGGGCTCTTCAGCAGCAGCTCTTAACTCTCAAACTTCTAATGGATTACAATGTCAACTTATAACGGTTACTGCTTGTCAGGGTTTGGGCTATAATATGACCGCTTTACCCAATCTAGCCGGTCATACTAATCAATTGGAAGCCGAACTTAGGGTGGGTATTTTAGAATTTACTAAGAATTTCTTTTCTATTTTTGAAAATTCATACAAATTAATGATGATTCCCACCAAATGATCTCATTCTTTTTTCAGTTTTAGGTTTTTTTATGATCTCGAGCGTCTTTTTAAATTAATTGTCTGTTTAAAATGATCTCATAAAATTGTTCAAAAATTAGCACGCTTGCGTGCACGCACTTGGAAAAAATTTCCCATTCTCATTTCAATTTCTATATGAAACTTTATTTCCCAATTCCCAAAATATAAAATAAAACAAAATAAGAAACTGTCAGTTTTATAACCTCCTCCATTTTTTAGATTTAAAACTTTTTACTTGAATAATTCTCTAGCTATTTTTATGGTTTTTTTCTTCTTTCGACTATTTCTATGCCGAGTTTCTTGAGTTCATATCAAAATCAAATGCGGCTTTTAATGAGAAAACCCCAACCACACATTACATTTGTTTTGAATGGAATCGGTCGGTTGGTTGCTTGATTTTGCTAGTTTGGCCAGTGAGTGGCCTCAAAAAAAGTTTTAATTTAGATCTCTAACTTTGAGATAAGCCTCAGAGTTTAGTTGTACAAGTTTGCGTTGTATCTGCTTTGGCAATAAAAATAATTCTTAGAAGTTACGTGTTTTGTGATGTTTATTACACTTTAGTATTTTCTGTTATTGTTGCTTTTGTTGTACATATTTCGCACAACACTTTACTACGCCACTCACTCACACGATCACTAAGTGACTAACTCTCAACTACTCATCATAATGTTAGATTATGCCAACAGGGTATGAATGAATAAAGTAGGAAAAGACAAAAAAAAAAACTAAAAGAGAAAAAGGTTTAAAGTAGTGTGTTTGTGAGCTTTGGTTCATTTCGATCGGTGGCATGTAGTTCGAGTGAGATTGAATGTGTTGAAAGTGTTTCATGTATGATTATGATGATGAAACGTGTGTGGTTTTCTGAAAAGGTTTCATAATTTTATGTTTTATGTTTGTAGAAAAGAAATTTGAAAAGAAAAGTTAATCAACATTTTATAAAAAACTTAAGTTGCATAAAAATACATATTTCTGGGAATATACCAATGATCGTAAAGGATTATTAACATGACTATTCAAAGTTATTTCTAAACTGATCAGTTTTATGGGAACACAAAAGTATTTTGAGGACCTTAGAACAAGTTAAGCTTTAGTGCTTTAATTCTATTCAATTTCTAGTTTCAACTTAATATAGTTTTATTTGACGTTATAGTTCGATTATAGTTATTTTTTCTTAACTCACATTAATTTAGTTCAATAAAGTTCAATATCAGTTCATCTCATTTTGAATTCTATTTCAGTTCATTTCAGTTCCATTCAAGTAACTGAATTTGATCTGTTTTGTTCTTTATATAAATGACAATAAATAAATGGCATTAATATGTTAATCAAAATACAACTCAATGAATATCAAAACTTCAACTTACCCCAATTTCAGATCATTTCAGAATATCTACCAAAAAAAAATAATAATAATAATAATAATAATAATAATAATAATAATAATAATAATAATAATAAAAGAAAGATACTATAATTACTCTATTTTTTGTTTTTCAACAAATTCTGAAAAAATTCTCATTAAAAGTCAAAAAAGGGCGTATTTGAAAATTTCATTTCCCGGAAATACTTTGCATATTTATCTCTTAACATAAATTGAAATAATAATTTAAATATAAACGAACATATTTATGTCTCCTCCCCTATCCTTTTTATACTCTGTTACGTTTAAAACTCCTTTAAATAAAAAATAGGGGTTCATTGTACTTATTCACTTTTAAAAAGGGGAATTTTTGTCTAAGTCTTATCAAAATGTTATTTAAAATAAGCAAATAAACGTTAACAATGAAGGAGAGACAATAATTTTGTTTGAAAAAAAAAAGTAAACCGATTTTTAATTACCAAAATGCAAACAATTGATAGTTTTCGATCACAACAAGTAAGTACCCACTTCACAAATTTACACATACATACATACATACATACATACATACATACATACATACATACATACATACATACATATATACAAACGAAAATATAAACAATCACAAATAAAGATAGAGTTGTTTATGGAGTACTAAGAATTTTTAAATAAAGTTGTTATCAATTCTTCAAAAAGTACGTTTTTTTAACGAAGAACAAATTAATTGATTTTCAATGTAAATGAGGAAGAACAAATAAAGAAATGAAAATAATATTTAGAAAAATTTATATTTATTGTTTATTTTACTCTGATAAAATGTTGGAAAAAGAAAACAATGACAAAAGACGTATAAATAATGACAGCAAAACTACGAAAATCAAATTCAGAACTGAACTCAATTTTACTTCATTTCTAACTTAGTCCTAGTCCAGTCTTAGTTTAGTTTAAGTCTAGTTAAATTCTTGTTCAATTCAAGTTCAGTTCAAGTTTAGTTCTAGTTCAGTTCAAGTTCAGTTTTACTGCAGTTCTAGTTCAGTTTTAGTTCTAGTTCAGTACTAGTTCAGTTCTATTTCAGTTCTAGTTCAGTTCTAGTTCAGTTTTAGTTCAGTTCTAGTTCAATTTTAGTTCTAGTTCAGTACTAGTTCAGTTCTAGTTCAGTTCTAGTTCAGTTCTAGTTCAGTTTTAGTTCAGTTCTAGTTCAGTTAAAGAAACAGTTCTAGTTTAGTTCTAGTTCAGTTCTAGTTTAGTTCTATTTCATTTGTATTTCAGTTATATTTCAGTTCCAATTATGTTTAAGTTCTGTTCTACTTCTATGCTAGTTCTGCTCTAATTCTATTTAAGTTCAGTTCTGGTTCAGTTGTAACTCACTTTTAGCTCACTTTTAGATAAATTCTAGTTAAGATCTATTTCCGTTCTAGTTCCAATCTAATACTAGTTTTAAGTTCAGAACAAGAACTTCTATTTAGCTCCACTTTATTTCTGGTTCTGTTCTAGTTCAGCTTAACATCAATTTTATTTTAATTTCTGTTCAATGTTCTAAAATATCTTAAATTAAATTTAATAATTTTTTTAAATTAATTTATTTTCATTTCAAATAAAATCGTTATCAGTTTTTTTTAGTTTTTTTACAGAAAATCAAAATTTTTTAATTTGTTTACTTTTTGTAAAGATAAAGAAAATTATGATTATTGTTTTTTCATAACATTTAATTTAATTTAATATTTTGTTGTTATTTTATTTATATTTCTATCTTAAAGCATTGTAGTTGTTGTTAAAATATTATTTTGATTTAAATTTGTTTATAATTCCTCCGTCTTCATGTAAAAGATTGATGATGATATTTATGGACAAGACAACAAACAATGAAAATATGAAATAATAGACCCCCGTTTTATTTTTACACCTTTTTGAAATTTTAGCTTTTTTCCTTTGGTCTTTTTCTTTATCAATTATTTAAGACATTTTCAACATTTATTTTTATTTTTATATGAATTTTGATTGTCATTAATTTTTGTGGGATTATGATTTATCATTTTATGCTTTAAAGTTTTTTATCAATGGAATATTGAAAATTTTGTTTTAACTTTGATATTTGTAATATCGAAAAAAAATCGTTTGAAATTTCTTAATTTTTCACACTTTACGATTTAGAGTTAATGATGATTTTGTTTGTTGGAAGAAAAAAAATGTATTAAATATTGAAAACCAGTTTTCTGTTAACAAACTTATATTTTATATTTTAAAGCTTAAATCAAAGCCAGTTCGATTATTTAATACGTTTAACATCATATTTAATTTCCTTTCAATTCTATTATTTTCAATTTTATATTATTCCTAACAGCTGTTCTATTAACTGATTACTTCCAAGAATTTAATTTAACATAACCTCCCTAAAAATACCATTAACACCTTAAATTCTAAATTCTTACAACTTCACACTCATAATTTTACTTTTAAAAACCAAAAATCATTCATTTGTGTTCAATTTTATTTGGACCTCCTCTCAGCAGGAATTAAAAGGTTTCATTAGGTTTTGAACAGAGAAAATAATTATAATAAAAAAAGAGAAGAAAGCAAGACGGAGTCTATCATCATCTTTATAAATGTCAAAAAACATGATTTTCCTCTTTTATTTTTATTTTAAAGTATCTTCTAGTTTTATATGGATATTTTGCATTTTGGTTTTCAGTTTTTCATTCCAACTGAATTATACCGACAACCGGCTGTTTTTCTTTAATACTTTTAGAATTTTTACCTTTTGTTCGTGTTAGAGCTGCTAACGTTTGCTGCTGCAGTGGCTGCTGCTTTGAACCATAAAAATGCATTTTAGGAATGCCCTTTTTAAGTCTTTTATTCTTATTTTATTCTTTCGCTTTTGTAAAGCGACTTTGACTGCTGCTTCTTATTGTTGTTTTTATGATGTTTGTAATGTTGTTCACATTAAAATTTTACAAAAGCCATTAATTCTTTAACTGGGCAAGAGGAAAGAGAAAAAAAAAACGAAAAACTGAACCATATTCAGTAGTGAGTCGGTTAGGTGATCGTTGTTTTATTGTAATTTCTTGTAGTTCTTTTTAGTGGTGTTAACGCCTTTTATTTTACATTATCTTCTTATTTTTTCGGTTTATTTCACTATGCCTCTGGATTCAATGTAAAGTCAATGGCGTCTGCTTTACAATTTTGAGGTGACCAGGGCATTTCAAATATATTCCATAAAAATCTGACTCAGGGATTTGATGTTCCCAAAAACATTTAACTCTTAAATACAATTGAAACTCCGTTAAAAATTTGTTCCTTTAATTCAATTCAGTCCCGGTTCCATATTACTTAGGTCAAGTAAATTTTTAGTTCAAGTCCAGTTCAAGTTCTGTTTTAGTTCCGTTCTACATCAGTTCAAATTAAGTTTATTTATTTCTGTTCTAGTTTGTTAGTTATATTCTAGTTCCCTTTAAGTTCAGTTTTAGCTCTGTTTAAGATCTATTCTAGTTCTATTCAAGTCCTGTTCTAGTTTTGCTCTAGTTCCGTTCTAGTTTTGTTATGTTCTGTTCTAGTTCTGTCTGTTCTTTCTATTTCTATACGATTCCGTTTTAGCTTATATATAATTCATTACTAGTCCAGTTCAATTTTGGCTTTGTGACAACTGGTCACCCTAATCCCTCATTAATGTTAGGTTCTCATATTAGTAGTAGTAAAAGTAGTATGTTTTGTCTTTTATTTTAACCATAATTTTTCAAAATCCATTGACTGACTGCTTTTTTCCTTTTCTTTCTATTTTTCTCTTTTTCATCTTTTTTTGAAGAACTCATAAGTATTTAGTTTATAGTTTCTGTTTTTTGTCTTGACTTAATTTTTTTCTAAATTAGTGTTTTTTTGTGTCGTTTCATTCCACTTTAATGATGTGGACGTATGCGTTTTTTTAAAGGCCTTGGCCTTTTTTTCGTAAAGAATTGTGCGTTACGTGTATATGTTTTCCTGGGGTTCGTAGTCAGAGAGTTTTAGTTTTGTGTTGTTCTTCAACATTCGTTTCTTAATTTCTTCTGAATTTTGTTGTGTTTTTGGGAAAAAATTATATGTATTTTTACGTTATTTTAATGATGTTTGATTATGGAGTTTTAACATACATTTTGTTTCTTACTTTTTCATAATTTCTGGCTGTGTTCTCTTTTAATAGTTACGTCCATGATAATTGAGATATAGTAGATTTGTTTACTACTTCCTGGAATATTTTAAGAGTTTTCTTAAGAATATAATTAGTTTAATTGTTGTGGGGAAATTAAAACAAAAAAAACTTAAATATTAATTGTCTGAATTTTGTTTCACATACTATGTATTTTCTATTATCCTCATTATCTAATAAAGAAAAACTTCGAAATTATTGAAATTTAGTCATTAAAATTTTTAAATATTTCTTTGCCATTTTTTTATCTGAAGATCAAATATTTGAATATCAATCATTTACAAAATAAATACAAAAAAAAAAATAGTTGAGCAAATATTGAAAAATACTTTAAAACTTAAAATATCACACATTAGAGAGAAAAATAGTCAAGAGATATGAAAATAATAATGAAAAACCTTAAATCACACAAACACACGAACATTTAAATTTATTTGTCTTGTGTTTTTTCTTTGTTTTTGTTTAAATAAAGAATAAATATTTTTTTTTTACTTTTTTACAAAACATATATTTTTGTTGTTGTTTAAGTTTTATTTTGTTAAACAAATACAATAAAAAATATAATATACACAACCAAGTATTTTATCAGGCCTACAAAATAACAGATACGTGTATGACAGACAGACGGAGGGACAGACATTACTTGTCATGTCTCAGCGGTGCACAGAGCACAAGAGTATCAGAAACAAAAAAGTTGTATACTCTTAACAACAACAACAATACGCATTGCAATAATATTAACAAAAACAACAACTACAATAAACCATCACTATAATATGTATGTTCAGCGGCGTTTGACACTTTTCATATGAAATGACAATCGACAAATAAAGCCGCAAAAAGTTGGTTGAGAAAACATATACACACATACATTGAGCAAAATAGAAAAACAAGTACATACAAGTCATGTGTAGTAGTCCCTCTTTGTAGGTCTCTCCCCTCTACTCATACACCCGCTTTTATTATCAAGCAATTCGTTGAAATGTAATGTACGATTGTATAAAGAGTAAAGTGGGAAGTGATCGGGGTAAAAATTACGTACAAAATAATAACATGCCAAGCAATCATTAAGCACCAGTGACTGGAGTAACGGGGTAAAGAAGAATTTTTGCCAGCTTTGTAACTTTGAATTAAGAGTATTTATGAGTTACCTTAATTAGTTTGAAGACAATAAGTAGATCATTTTCGGAATTGTTTTTGTTTAGTTGTAGCTTAGGTCAGGATGAAAACTAGTTTGGATCTAGTCCAGTTCGATATTAGTTTTAGTTTCGATTTAGTTCTGTTCTAGTTCCGCTCTAGTTATATTCTAGTTCTGTTCAAGTTCTCTTCCAGTCCTGTTCTATTTCTATTTTAGTTATATTCTAGTTCTCTTCTAGTTCTGCTTTATTAAATTCTAGTTCTGTTCAAGTTTTCTTCTAGTTTTGTTTTAGTTCCTGTTTACTTCTAGTTCAGTTATAGTTCAGTTCTCGTTCAGAACTACTAGACAACCTCACGAACAATTTTATTTGTTTATCTTTGCCGTTCATTGAGTATCTAATATCTACCAGTATGTATATCTATAATTCCATTCCATATAGCATTGAAAAGCGAATGAAGATAGAAAAATAACAACAACAACAAAAAACTCAAATTAAATGTTGACAAAATGCCGCAACAAATAAAGTTTATGACCGCAAAATGCATTACCAGCACAACAAGATTATAATGTCATATAAAGTTTCTTTTATTCATGATTATTTGTGTTTTTGTTTTTATAAATCATTGAATTGAAATAAAGAGAAACAATTTTATTTCATATCAATTTTTTTATTCCTTAAACAAAATGTAATAAAAAATGTTTACATACTCATATAAATTGTTTAACAGATTGTTTTTCATCTCATTCTGTCAGCCTACATTTGGTTTCCAACAAGATACCAAACATCATGTCATGATTTACATGATGTTGAGGGTGTGGATATTTTAAAGATTTTTTTTGTTCCCCAGATGCTATTAAACAAGATAATTAATTAAATAAGAAAATTTATCATTTTTTTTTGGTTGATCATTAAACAAGTAAATGACAAGTTAATTATGAATAAACATTTTTGAAATCTGCCCTCAAAATTTCGACAAGGTCTTGTTTTTATTTTTAGACTTTAACAGAAATCTGGCCCTTTTTTTGTTGAATTATTAATTTCGTTTAGAGATTTTTGTTTATCTAAAATTAGTATTTAATTTTATGTAAAATTTATTTATAAATAAAAAATGAAGCAATTTTTTCATATGTTTTTATAATTCTTTTATTTATTTCTTTTTGGCTGTGTGTCTTTCGCTGTGATCTTCTTTAAAACAACTTGTTCATTATGGGTGTCATAAAAATAAAATATAAAATATAAAATAAATATTTTTCTAGTCCACAAACAAACAGTTGCTGTCTGACTTAAACGTTTGCCATTCGATCATTTAAATGTCTCCATCGTAAAATTAAAAAAAAAATAATGTATTTTTCATGAAATTAAGTTGTATTGTCATGTTGATTGATCATCATATCAAATCGTCGGCAACAGCAGCAGCAATACCAACAATAAACATCAGCAGCAGCAATATTTTTATATTTTTATTGTTAATTTTTTTGGTTTATGGTTTTGGTACGTGTCGCATTTTTTATTAATATTTTTTTTCTTTTGAGAGAGAAATGTTTTGTAGATAATTTACAAATTTAGTCGATGTTATTAAGATGAGTTAGTTTTGTTTTAAACTTTTTAAATTAGATTAGTTTCGATTTTTTGTAATGAGTAAAAATTAATCAAGATAAAAATATTTTATAGGCTTTTAATTAGTTTTAAGTTTAGTTTAAATTAGTTTGAAATTCAATTTTAATGTTTTTGGAAAGTTAAACAAATTAGATTAAACTGATTTTAATCATTTAAATTAAATTAATAGTTTAATGCCTCTGAGAGAAATTTTAAGTTGGACTTTAAACTCAAATAAAAATTAAAATTAAACGAATTTTATAAAAACAAGGAGTTTTCTAAAATAAAAATCTGTGTTAGTTCAGTTTTACTTCAATTTTAGTTCAATTCTAATTCTGCTCTAGCTCAGTTCGAAGTCAGTTGGAGTTATATCATTTGATAGGTAATTTAGTAAAGTTTTCAAAAATATTTATAATTTTCTTATTCAGAAGTTCAGTCGAGATAAACATGTTTTATTTTTAAAACATTGTTGCAAATAAAACTCGTTTTTTTTTGAAAATAATATTAACAATTTCATATCATATTCATCATTCTTTTTCCACATGTTCTGAAAACAAATTTGCTTTACGTTCCGACAACAACAACAACAAAATTTGTTTACTTCTTCCAAAAGCTCACTCACACTCCCCAACAATGGCAACATTTTTCATTGTAATGGATAATTTATGTTTCAGCAATAAAACCAAGAAAAAGTGCGATTTTAATGTTGGCTTTTTGTGTCGGGTCTCTATCATTATATGTTCTGTGTTTTTTTTTCTACCCATTTTAAAGTTGTTGTACTACATATATTCAGATATTGTCTTAGGCACAAACAGACACCTTTTTGAATCCATTTATTTACGCACCTGCAACAATGTCTTGCTTTGTAGATACCACGTTCTTTTTCGGTATAAAAATGGAAAAAGAAAAAAAAACGTTCAAATCCTGTTTTTGCTGGTCAAAGAATCTTTTGCATATTTACGTTTTTTTTTCTGAACATTTTGTGGCTGAAAACGAAAATAAAGTTTTGTATTTTTTGTTTTCACTAAAAGCACGCGCAAGCGCACAAGTTCATTGTTCTCTTTGGTTGTATTTCCTTTTCATGTTATTGTTTTTTTATTCAACATTATTTACGAGTTGATTTTTATATGAATTTCAGAAAAGAGGCAAAAATGGGATATTAAGTTAATATATCAAAATAAATGTCTGAATATTTAAGGAAAAGAAAGAGGGAGCTCAAAAAGCAAAAGTTTGTTATGAAAGAAGTTTTAAACTAAAACACAGAATTTTTATAAAAATTAAAATATAATTGAAATAAAAATAAATTTATTTCAATTAGAAACAAGTAAAAATGTTACCGTCGGTCAAGCCTGACTATGTAATACCCTACACCACATTGTTGATTGTAAATGACAGATATGAAAAATTTTTGAATGACCCTCGTATAATTTGCTTTTCAAATTTATGATTAAGTATGAAGTACATTAATAGTTCGAAGTACAAAGGATGGTTATATCGGGGATAGATGAACCGGCAGTCGTGTTTTTCGAACATCAATTTTAGATTGAATTTTTATTAATTTGACCAGTTGTTTTTACAATTCCAACGTATATGTGCGATTATGCCCTATCAAGGTGTTGTTTGTTAGGGGACCTATGAGAAGTAATGGACCGACCCTCGCATAATCCGACACATTGATTTAGAATGTCGTAAGAGATACTTGTATTGAATTTAATTGAAATGACTATATATTTAGGATTTGAATGATCTTAAAACCCATTCTGGTAGGGTATTTTTATGGGAGCTACCTAAAATATTGAACCGAATATGGTCATTTCAATAGTCTTCGTTTTGGAGTCAAAAATAACACGTTCCAAATTTTCTTAAAATATCTCAAAAATTGCGAGCTGTAGAGTGTTTATAATGTTAACATGGACAGCCAGCCAGATAGACAGATAGATACAGACGGACATCGTTAAATCGACTCAGAAATAATTGTAAGTCGAACGGTGGTTGTTTTGTCTGTATGTTACAAACATCAGCACAAACACATAATACCACAACCATCGACGGTGGTGTAGGGTATACATATTTGAATGAATTTATTATTTCATAATAAATTTTAAATTCCTTTAAAAATATCTTTTTTTAATTTCAATTTTTAATTGAATTTTTCTTTTATCAATTAAATACCAATATTTGGTGTACATTGTTTAACATAAATAGTTAAAATATTTATCATAATTAAAGCCATTTGTTTATATGTTTACTTAAGACAAAAACAAAAAAAATATTTAGATAAAACAACTACTGGTATTACCAAAAATATCTAGAAAATAAATACAACTATATAAATAGCAAAGTAACATACGAATTGTTATGTATGAAAAAGGCTTTTCGTTAATTCTCATTAAATCCTAAAAATTTCGCTTTAATAAAACAAAACTAAACAAATGTACCGCCAAAACGGCCTAAAAATATTTAAACCCCACAAACAAAAATCAGAGATAACAGACACGATTTTAATACCCTCCACCACGACCACCACAAGTGGTGAAGAAGGTATATTAACTTCTTTTATTCTGTGTGTAACACTAAGAAAGAATCATCGCAGATCCAATAATGTATATATTATCTTGCATTAAATAAAAATTAGAGTCGATTCAGTTATGTCCATCTGTCTGTTTTTGGCATGCTCACGTCCACAATAATTGACAGAGCTTGATAAAATTCGGCCTGAGTATTTGTTATAGCATAATTGGTTCTATATACCACAAGATATAGACCGTATATTAAAAGATATACATCTATAAATCCAAGCGAAGAACTTTCGTAAAATTGTCAATTATAAATCATTATCATTCCAATTTCATATGATCAAAATCGGTTCAGAAAAAAAGTTATAGCAAAAAATTAATTTTGTGACTCATTAAGTGTTCCTGTGTTATTAAATTAAAAAAGTTTTTATATATTGTATACGTTTGTGAGTGTATATGTGTATGTTTATTAACGTATTTACTTCACACGCTTTTGTGGTGGAGGGTATTGAAGATTCGTTATAGCCGAAAATATCATTCTTACTTGTTTATTTTTGTAGATTTGTTAAAAGCATTTAACTGAAAGAAAATATTGTCGTTTTTAAAACGTCTATAAAACACACACAAAAGCTAAATTGACAGAAATAAAAAATAATAATAAAAAAAGACTTAAAACTTTGTTAATGCGTAAAAAAAGACAAAAATAACATAACTAACGCATTTTTAGTATCAAAATGTCATTAATTGAAAATAAACAAAAATAAAACGTAAAGTTTATAATTCAGTTACAATAAATATAAAAATATTAAACGTTTAAGTCAAAGATCTCTATATAAACGTTTAATGTTTGCGATTAATAGCCAAGACCAGTTAGGTTTCGCTGTTTAAAAATGAATTTTAATTTTTTATGAAAAATCAAGATTTTTATAAATTTTGTATAAAAGACTATTTTTAATTAAAATCAAAATTTATTATCTTTTTTAATTTTTAATTTAATTTTTATCAAAAATCAAGATTTTGCAAAACAGCGATTTTAAAGAAAATCTTTATTTGAATAAAAATTTTTGAAAATTTTACTACAAAAATTAAAAATGTGAAAATGTTACTTTTTTGGTTCACTTTTTTGTTTAAAGAAATTTTTAAGAAAATATATATTTTTTTGCATATATTTATTTTATTTTTTTTTATTTCCATAAAAATAGTGATTTTTAATTAAAAATTTAAAATATGATTAAAAATAGATTTTTACTTAAAATTTTAATTTTTAACACAAGTTTTAAAATTGCTTAACATTTTAATTCGATATTTTTTTAAAAAATAAAATCGATATTTTTAATGAAAATATAAATGTTTATTAAAATTTGGAATTTTTTAATTTTTATTAAAAATTTAAATTTTGAAAATTTGATTAAATTCATTTTATAACAAAACTTATATTTTTACAATTTTAGGTTATTATGAGTTTTTGCTTAAAATTTTGATCGCAAATCAAAAGTTTTATAAAAATAAAAGTTTCATACAAAAAAAATTTAATTTAAAATCGAAAATTTATCACATTTTCTATAAAAAACGTCAGATTTTTATTTTAAAATTTTGTTTCTTTATTAAACTGAAAAAATAATATTTTAAAAGGTGGTCTAACCATATTGCAAGATATAATTGTAAGTCGCACCTTAACGGCAACATTTCTTTATGTCAGTATATGATAAATAGAACCAAGATTAATTTAAAATATATAATTTGCCCTAAATTATTCCCTCAAAAGTACGATTTCTTTAAAACCTATTTTATTTATTTTTATATAATTTGACCACAAACATACATTCACATCTTTTTATTATTCCATACACTTTTCCACACATAATACGTTTTATAGTTTAAAAATTGAATTTTCTTTTTCTTTTTTTCTCCATTTGTATTTATTAACTTCTTTTTCTCTTTTTGTGGTAATTATCACAAAACGTGAAAAATGTCAATAGATATTTTTTAATAAGAAAAACCAAAAAAAGAAAAAAAAAGAAAGAAAAAAGACTACAAATAGTTTAAAGAAAACGAAAAATGGTAAAAAAGTAAAGACACAAAACATGAAATGCCGCCAAATGATAAAAGACTTGTTAATAGTAGTTTGGTTAATAATATTACAATTGACAACCGTTGGTTGTTAAACTAACAACAAAAACAAGTGAATTTAATAGTGTGTGTCTGTGTGAGTGTGTTAGATGGTTAAAGGAAGAGGATCTTCTTTTAAAAGTGTGAAATATGTTAATTTTAGTTTTGGTTAAGTGTTTCTTTGTTAATAGAAGACATTTTTGGAATTGGGTTCAATTATTAAACCGTGGGATTTTCCTACATAATTTTAATGTTATTTTAAGAAAGTTAAAAAAAAAGTTTGTGATATTCTAAGAATTAAAGCTAAAATGGGGGAAATGGGAAAATTTAAATAAAATTAAAAGAAAAGTGTTAAAAAAAGATTAAGAGAAAATATTAAAATTCTAGAGAAATATATTACAAAATTTAGTTTAAATTATGACTTAATAGAATATTATTAATAATAACAGTTTCTCGCAGTGGAACTTATAAGGTGGTTATGGGAAATTTTGACTTGGACCTCGTAAATTTTTGAAGAGAATTTTCTACTTCCATAAATCTTATTTGTAGCAAATATTATCATGAACTCTTTTAAAATATATGCAGTTTTAAGTAATTTTTCGAAAAAATTATCTTGTACATATTCAACCGACTTTTCTCAAATTTTGGCATGTAAATTTAGGACTGTACAAAACTTATTTGTATTAATTTTCATATCTCTTATAAATTTATTTAAATTTTCTGTAGAAATTCAAGGCTTAATTTCTCAATCCGTGAAATTATTTTTATTAAGTCAATGTTATATAATGGACCGATCTTAATAAATTTTTAACAAGATTTTTCTTTCAGCGGAGCTTCATGTGAATACCACATTTTTATACATTTAAATTAAAACATTTAATAGTGCAGTAAAGCTGGCAGGCATTTTTATTGAAATAAAAGAAGTTTTTTAACAGAAGGATCCAAATAGTTCGAAAAATATATATGGAACGAAAGTGAATACTTAAAGATTTCTTTTGGTAATTTAGCTTCTTGTTGAAATTAGGAAGTTTTTATTTTATTTAAAGGGAAAAATTTTACAGTAGATGAGCTAGATCGAAGTGTATTTATGGAATAAAAGCTTTCTTCGGGTATAATTATTACTTTCACCCATTTTGAATCTTTAAGGTTATATTACACCTAATAAAAACTAAAAGTTTTGAAGTCACTTCTTTTAAATGAAAAATGTGTGTAATCTTCGGGAACAAATAGATCTAAAATTAAATACGGAGTAGAAGTTTACAATTATAGCTTTCTTTGGACAAAAGCATTTCTTTAGCCTGTTAAGGCCCTCACAAATTTTGTTCCATAAAACATTTATTAAGGAAGTACTTTCATTTAAATGGAAAATTTATTCAACAGATGGGTCCAAATAGGTCTTGAAGTATATTTATAATTTTTTTTTAGTTCTCTTCAAATACACAAATGTCCTTAACTCGTTAAACTTAAAATTTGGGAATGACCTCCATTTTTTTGAACAGATGAGTTTATCCAAATTGGATAAAAGTTTAAACTTTTGGTAGTAAACTTTCATTAACCCTTTTTTGGCCCTTAAAAGCAAACATTCAATTTAGATGAATTTTCATTTAAATGGAGTACTTCAAATGAAAAAATATTTAACAGGTGAATCCAAAAAAGTCTAAAATTTTAATAGACTAAAACCATTTTTTCTTCATTTTTAGCTTTTTATTCCATTAAACTTTAATTTTGTATAAAATACAGTCATTAAAAAAATCTTACAGTAATAAAAGATATCAATTCAAGAGACTATCGTCATTATCGTTAAAAGTTACCAAATAAATGACAATTTACTTTGATCAAAATTAAAAAAAATACATCATTCTAAAACATTTATCTTTGACAAGATGCCACGCCCATATTTATAAATATTTGGAGACAAGTTTTAGAAGACTTTTGCTTGAATTTTAAGAAAATACAAATTGCGTCAGCCAGACTTATGTGTTTGTTAGAGTTTTTAATAAGGAAGTTTCCTCAATGTTCTACTACATTTCCTTATTAATCCATAGGTGCAAACCCTCCTCTTTGCTTTTATCTATCTTTTTTGCGATCACACCCATTTTTTTAGTGTTTTCGATAAAATTTCAAATTTCAAATCAAACATTAACATCAAAGAAAAATCGATTTTAACAATAATTAAGATATAAAAACTATAAAATGAAAAAATTAATAAATTTAACTATTTTATAATACGATTTAGATAAAGAAACCACAAATCGACAAAAATCAAAAAGAAACCATAAAATGGATTTTGATTAAAAATCAATTCTTATCTTAAACTAATAATTCAATCTCATTAATGACACAAGATATCGAAGAAAAAAACTAAATTAATTTCACACACAAGAATATAAAAGAATAAAAATATATATTGATCTTTTAGTGATTGGGGGTCTCAGCTGTTGTATATGTTTTCCAAAGATGGAAGATGATGTCATTTGATTATTTCAAAGATGTTCAATACGAACAAAAAATCATCGTTTCTAACTCATGAATATTTATTTACATTCTTTTTACTATGATTTTAATCTTTTGCCATTTGTTTAAATGATTTAATATTAATTATGCAAAATATTTGTAACAAAAAAGAAAAAAAGCGAAATTTAAATAATTAAAATCAATATCTTAAATTTTGGTTAATAACAAAAAATGTTTATTTTTGTTTGGAGTATTTAAAACCAGATAACAGAAACAGAAAATAAAGATCGTTTATAACTACCTACGCATAGAGCTTGGGAAAATATCAAAGCTTTTTTTTAATCATCAATGAATTAACAGTTTATTTATTTAAATTCCTTAATTTATTTGTTGATTTTGATTATTTTCAAATCCAAACTTCTCTTCTTGTTTGTTGCTGTTGTTGTTTTAGCTTTTTTTTTAAATTGTATTGCATCATCTGACAAAATGTCAACATTTCAAAGTTTTTGTTTTTATTATTTTTTTCTTTCAAACAACTAAAAATGTGTTTGTTAAAAGTTCCTTGAGTATGAATTTTATCCTCTAGGGATTTTATTGGAGCTTAACAAAATTGCATTCCTTAACTTGTTTATATATATTTGTATGTATGTTTTCGATGTATCTAAACAAACCGCTTTAAATGCATCTTTCAGTAACTGCGGTTTTTGTTTGTTGTTGTGTATGTAAGAAAAGGGTTTCGCTTAAAACCAGTTTTTTCCTTTAAAGATCATTTAAAGAAAAAAAATGATCGGGTTTCCTTGTAGTTATTTTTTCTTCTTTGCATTTAATTTTATTTTTCTACAACATTTGCCTCATCTTCCTCTTTAATCTTTTGTGTTCTGTTCTGAGTTTTTTTTTTCGAAAACTACCACATTTGTAAGTAGCATCTTTACAAATGTCAATTGATCATTGTAGTAAGTAAGTGGCATTACTTATAACCGACAATTTATTTATACACTTAAAGAAACATACATTTTGTTTAAAATGCTTAGAGAAAAAACTATAAACGTAATGAAAAAACTTAATAATTTTAAATAAAACGCAAATTTTAAAATCTAACGGATTGCAAAGATCGCAGATTTTTTTTGTAATCTAATCTAATATAGCACAATTAAGGGATCTGTTTTTGATACAAGAAATAATACCATGGTCTAATCAGAACATTGAGAACATGTATTTTAATGCACGTAAATGAAGCAGCACAACAGTACGTTACATGAATACTCGCACTGCACAAATTAATGAAATAATAACGATCGTTTATAGTGTATATGTGAAGTAAGCACAATTTGTGGACTAATCGCTCTAGTCGGGAAATATGTACTTTGTACACTTACTTTTGAAAAATATAAGTTCTATTTCAAAAATAAAGACGAAAAAAATTTATCTAACCAGAGAAAAAAGACAATAATTAAAAATATTATAACATAAAGACGATATAATTTGATATCAAAATTATATATTTTTATATTAATTTCAATACTTTTCTTCAAATTTGCAATTCGTAAATGAATTTCAGAAACTGTATACTTTAAAATTTTGAAAAAAAGTAAACAGCACTTAAATAATGGATTAATTTTTCATTTCCCTAAAAAAAGCCGCTTTAGGACAAGTTAAGACTAAAATATGTGAAGAGAAAAATAATGACTTAAAAAAAGTTCCATTTTGTCCAAAGAAGCAATAAAAATGAAAATTGCTGGGTCATTGTAAAATGTCAACAGATTTTATAAGCAAATTTTTTTTAAAGTCTCTTTGTGGGGATTTTGGTTTTTAAAATCGACAGTAGCAGCAGTAATTTGTTAGCAGATTATTTTTATGGTTTTAAATGAGACAGTTTTTAAACAGAAAACAAATTGTAAAAATAATTAACAAAAAACCAGAAAGAAAAAGTGAAAGATACTTTAAAGGATGGTTTTTATTAAATTGAAAACTAAAAGGCGGCATTTTTATGGTTAAAAACAAAAATTTCCAGCAGTGAAAATATTTCATAATAATTCTCTTATTTTGTTGAAGAAACAAACATTGAAAAAAGCTTTTCAATTTGACGAATAGTTTTGATGATACAGAAAAAACAACTGAAATTCCGCAAAAAATAAAAAAGAATATAGAAATCATTATAAGGAATAATGATGGTTTGAAGTTTGAAGAAAACAAAACAGCATGACTACAATATAATATTTTTTTTAAGTAAAAAGAAGAAGAAATCCACAAAAGAAACCAGGACATGAGATGAACATACAAAATATATCAGACGTCGTCACATTAATCGTCATCATCATCAAGAGAAAAAAACAAACACAGAGAGATATATACCAGCCAACATAGTGGAACAAACAGTAAGAACAGTAAACACATTAAAAGCGATTTATCTGCAAAAAGATTCCTAAAAAAATAAAATAATAATAACAAAAAAATCAACACAGTATGAAGAAAATAACAGAAAAAAACAACAACTAGATATTAAGGAGAAAAAAGTCAAGACGAATGGGACAATGGCAACAGTAACTCAGTCAATTTCAACAAAACCGAAACAATTCACAATGAAGTTGAAGAAACTTTAAGAGCAAAAAAATTCAAAAAAAAAAAGGAATTACAAATGACGAACTGAATGATAGACAGACAGACAGACAGACAGACGAATGGATGGATTGTTCAATGTTTGTTTGGTTGGAAAAAAAAAACTAAACAATGGTAACACAGGGAATAACAGCAGCAGCCTCTTCGAAATAATAATAATAATAACAGCTCTGGTAATACAAGCCATTACAATACAAACAACAATAATAACCCAAAGACAACAGACAAACAATAATAACAAACAAAAAAAACTCCAGAAACTTGGCTTTAAAATAAGAAAGAAAATGGAAAAAAGAGTAAAACTACAATACGCGGAACGTCATTATGTTTGGTATTTGGAATTTAAGGTATCTTCAAACCTTTGGTATTTGCAGGAAAAAAATGTGCCACAACAATAATAATAACAGCGATAATAGCAACAAAACACACATGAGAATTTTAAAGAAACAAAGACAAGAGAAACAAAGTTTCAAAATCTTAAAAAAATAGAGCTCTACGCACCTTAACTCATCTTATTTAAGCCAACAACACAGCATCATTTTTTTTTAATTATTTAATAGCTATAAATTTTAAAAATATTTTTCTTTAAATTTCAAAATTAACAAAATTTTTAAAATATGAAAATTTCCCCTTTCCCTTTTGTCAATATGTATGTTTCTTAAGTCTTTTGTTTTGTTTATTCGTCCCCTCTTAAACCAAATAAACAAACAACAAACAAGCAAATATTTGCAAAATGCTTTTTTGCTACCAACTTGTAGTTGTTAACATTTTTTTTGTATACGTAAGAGTTAATATACATACATATGTATGTATGTGTGTGTATATTTTTTATCCTCTTTCTTTTTTATATAATTTTTGTGTAATTACCAGACAATTAACTTAATTGACCTAAAGCTTCTTCTTTGTGGTCTTGAGTTTGATTAAATAAAAATGAAATTGTATCTGGAAATGTTTTGGTATAAAAATTGTAAAAAGCAGATGGTTTTTTTATTAAAAAATTCTTTGGAAAAGTTGGAATAATTATTAAACAATTAGAGTTAATTTTGAAATTTTTTCTTTTGAAAAACATTTTATAATTTTTAGTTGCAATTAAAAGGTGTAAAATTAAAATTAAAAATAATAATTTTTTGAATTTAGTTTGTTTATAAGATACTTATAAACATATTATTGTTAAAAAATTTGGTTGTAAAATACTGTAAATTTATAACAAAGATTTGAACTTCATTAACTCTGTTACAAAGTTAAAGGATTTTAAAACCAGTTATTTTAATCATTACTGCTCCTTTAGAAAAGGAGACCGAAATTATCTTAACACAGATTTAGCTTCCTCATTTTCTCCGACAAATCCAATTAATATTTCTGAGGACCTATTTTAAGTTTGATCAAATGGATTTTCGGGAAAGATGTGCGAAAAATATATTAAAAAATTTCGAAAAATTCAAAAAATTGTCGTAAAAGATTCCATTATTCACGAAAATCAAAGGAACTTTATCGTTATTAGAAATTCTAATTCGGAAATTTAAACAGATTCTGATATTGTCAGCAAGGTTTATGAATCGCGTATTAAAAGAAATTCTAAATACATTTACAAGAAAAGCAGAGTACTTGACTGTGGGTTCTGAATATTTATAACTAAGCACCCTTCAATATATATAAATTCCAAAAGGTTTCAAACTGTACAAAAGTAAAACAATTAGAACAACAAAATTTTGTTGAAAACCAATCATTTTTGGAAACATTAAATCGAAGCCTTTACAGTTAAAAAGTCATTTTAATGTTTTTCAAATCGCTTCAGAATTTGCTTTTGAAATAAATTTGAAAGACAATCGATTATCCAACAAATTTAATAAATATAAATAATATATGACTTTGATATGGTTATAAGATAAATGCTTAAGAAGAGAAAATTAACAAAATCATCCAGGATATAAATAGAACTATGTCCTTTCTAAATTTTTGTCGTTAATTTCTAAAAAATTAATTTGAAAAAATTTATTGTTTATCATAAATTTTATTAAATTATTATTTTAATTATAAGGAAATTGAAAGTATTTTAAAGTCATTTTGATGTTATTCCCCAGAAATGATTAAAATTAATGAATTTAGGATCTTAAGGAAATTTTTATGAGCGGCTTTTGGAAGCTGTATATTCCTAAAATTGCATTTGTTTGTTTGAGAAAAAAAATAGTTAAAATGAAGTTATTAATGTTATTATCCTGCCTGGTTCAATTAAATAATTTTAGTATATAACAGAGATTATTATTCGTTATTTGATACTCATTTTGAAATTATTATTATTATTAAATATACCTACACCTACATTCCATAACTAAATGAATTTTCTTTAATATCAGAGGAGCTGTTCTGAAATAAGAGATTTATTTCCATTTCATGTTTTTAAAACGTTGTTTCTTGATGCCAAATTTAGGGTTAAATGCATCTTTTCTCTCACCTTAAAATGTTGTATAGACAGTTTTTATTTTCCAAAGAAATTATTTCTGACATTTCCGTTTAATAATTATAATGATGATGAAATTTTAAAATATCACAAAACAAAAAGGAAATAATTTAAATTCTAAAAAAAATCTTCAAAAATATAAAAATCTTTAAATCAAATTTAATTTGATGATTTTTTTCTACAAAATGTCGTCCTTAACACAAAAACTGAAGCAGACAACAAAAGAAGTTGTTATTCTTTAGTGTTTTAAAAGTTTAAAAACACTAAAGAATAACTAATGTTGTTCTTAAGAAAATCCTTCAAGAAAAAAAGTTATTTTGAAAAAAAAAAAATTAGGGATAAAGCTAAAGCTTTAGACACAAAAACAATTTCATAGTTCAGCAGGCAACAACAGCAAAAAAAGAGAGACAAAATTTAAGATTGATATTTTGAGTGATGCAGACTGACATTTGATTTTTGATTTTCAAGTTACTTTATTATTTCGTTTTTTTCCCCTTTAAACAATGATCTCGAAAAATAAGAAAAAAAACAGAAATAAAAATCCATCATCATGTTATTTAAACGTTTAAATTGTGAAAGAAAAACTTGTTAAATATTAAACATTTTTGTAGCTTTTTAATAAAACCGCCTTCAAATCTTAAAACGATCATCAAAATCAAAAATATTTCATGTTTAGCCAAAGATGATTTTGGATTAAACAGAAATAAAAACAACTTTAATGGAAAAAAGGAGAAAAATTGCAAAAGAAAAAACCAGTAGTTAAATAATTTCTTATCTTTAAGCTCATGCGAGCTTTTTGAAGAATTTATGCATTTAATGTTCATGTAACTCATAAGTTTTTATTTGTGTTTGTAAAGATACAAAAACTAACTAACAGACATTTAATTAATGTTATTAAAAATAATATCAAGAAAAGTTGTAGCAGATTATAATTAACTTTTTATCTTTTTGAGTATCTAATGGTAAAAACCACATAATTTCTATTACAGTATCTTTAAGATACAAACACGCAAAATATATTTTATGTTTAATCTGTTGGATTAGAAATTGAAGAAATCTTTTTCTTTTAATAAAAAAATAAAACAAAAAAAAATAAATTTTATGAAAAAATGTTCAGGTTCCAATAAAATGACTTTTAATTTTATAGAGATTTTTTATACAAATTTCTATCTTTTTGTGTGAGCAGATAGTGCAACTCCGTTAAAAATCCACAAATTTGGAAAACTTGTTTGTGCTTTTCTTTTATTAAGAGCCTGGTATCGCTCCATTGGCCTTAGCTCCAGGTTGTTTGCTTTGGTATAATTACCACATTATTGTTCTTTTACCACTCAAGGGATTATTTACCATTGTAACAGCATGTCAAGTCGGGCCAAAAATAAAAAGCCTTATGAATGGAAATAACCCGTTTTTTAATTTCTCAATGAAAATTTCGGCATTTATAGAAGCCGTTGTAACACTTGCTTTATTTGCTGCAAATTCATATTGCTTGCCATACTAAGACCATTTTGGGAAATTTTAACTGCTTAGGGTCCTAACTCTTTCCTTAAAACTCCCCTGAGTCTCAGCAAAATAAAGTTTTTTACAAGGAAGATATGGAGAATCTGCCGAACAAACGTTTCATCATATTTTTTCTAGAAAACTTGTTTTTGGGATTAGATTTAACTTTTCGTACCAAATGGTCCTTGGGTTGGGAGCTTATATTAAAACAATTTCTAGTTTTTTGACTTTAGAAACTTTATTTGGACCAGTTCTTCCGCCAGAACTAGGTTTTCAATCAACAAGTTTTTCCGGTATTTTTTAATAACATTGGAAACAGTTTGAAGGCAGACCTTTGAATCTTTGGCCAACTTTTTGTAGGACCAAGTTGAGTTTTGTTGATATTTAATAAGTTTTTTCTGGTCATTCATTCCAATCTGAAACAATATATTCATTTGTATGGCAAAAAACTTAGTAACTGGTATATTTCACAAAGGTAACTGAATGGTTTTAAAGATTTATGAAAACATGTGTAAATCCCTACCTAATAAAGCTCCAAACCTTGCCTAGACATCTTTTTTTGGGTGATTTTATTTAAAACTGAAAAATATTTTCTTCAAACAATTATTAAAGAATTATTTTAGAATTAAAAATTATTTTTTTCTAAATCTTTTAAAATTTTTTCGTTATTTAAAAGTAGATTCCATCTTTAATTTTCACCTCAATGTTTTTTTAATTTAAATGTGTTAATTTTTTCTTTCTTCCTTCATTAATTTCATTAAAATTTATTTCCTTTGATGTTATAAACACTCGTTTTATATTTTTTAAAAAATTTCATTTTTGTCGATTTTTTTCGAAATTCATACCCTCTGTTGTATATTCACAAAATTTTATGACTTGTTTTATGAATCACAATTAAATTAACACTTAAATGCTAAAAAAATTAAAAAGAAATATTCAATTCTAAACAATAAAGTCATAAAATTAAATACGAAGCGGTTAAAATCAAACAATTTCAGATTTTTTTATTTGTCAAACAATTTATAAAGTTTTTTTTTAATTTAATTTAAGTGTCATAAATATTAAAGTAGAAAAATTTTTAATTTCGAAATGATTTTAGCGAAACTAATTTATGGCATTTTAGATGACATCCGGGTTTTACGAAATAACCAGAATGAAAAGTGATTTGTTAAAAGAGAACCAGCAACAAATGAAATCAGACACAAGGAAATGATATTCAATTAATCAAACTCTGGGGCCCATGTTACAAGATCGTTTAAATATTACTTGCAAAATATTTATCTATCTCCAGTAAATTGTATGCCAATTATTCATTTGTATTTCAGAATAATGATTTTTCACGAAAATTTTCTTTCAGAAATCTTTTTGTTTTTAAATAAATTTGTTTCCCAAATTAATTGTAATTTTACAGAAAAAAAATCGAAATAACTCTTAACGATTTTTACAAAATAATAGAATCGCTTCATTATAAAACCTTTTAACTTAAAAATATATTTTGGGACCAAATATCTAATTTTTTCTAAAGATAAATAATTTTGTACTAAATAAAAATTAAAAAAAAAATATTTTTTCTAAAAATCGCTTTTTAACAAATATCAAAAATCGCTTTTTTTTTAACAGGAAAAAAGAATTTTTATAAAAAATGCTTTTTCATCAAAAAATCGCTTTTTTATTATAAAGCTTTTTCACAAAAAATCGCTCTCTCTGCCAAAAATATCACTTTTTCATCAGTGAAACTCTTTTTCACCATTTATTTTGGTCAAGCGTTTCAGAAACAGAAAATCATTTTTTTCTGAAAGATCACTTTCCTATTTCAATTTATATTATTATTTTTTCAATTCCGCATCACCTGAAAAACTATTAATAATCTTTTTCCATTTGTTCCTCAAGTTATTAATAAAGTAAAATGATATTTTATAAATTTATTTCTAAAAAAATCGAAATAAATTTAATGATCTTTTCTCAAATATTAAACCTTGAAGCGTTAAATATTAAAATTTGTTACAGCAAAAAGCAAAATCATAAAAATTTTTAGTTTTAAGTTGCATAAAGTTTCAAATTGTGGCAGCTTTAAAAGCAAGAAAAACATGAAAGTCAGTTTTTTTTTTCAAAAATAAAAGTCCAATACGAAACTTAAAAGCGCTATAAAATTTAAAACAAAGAATTTTTTAATAATAAAAATTAATTTAACAAAAAAGTATTCACATTTAAGTAAATAGTTTTCCAAAATTCTTCTGAATATTTTTCTCCTTAACCTTAAAAATTATTTCTTTCTCATTTCTCAAATTGTAACTGGAAAAATAATTCTGTTATTACTCATTTAAATTGAGAATAAACATCTGTTTTAAAGAGAAAAAAAAAACAACTCCATATAAAAAGAAATTAACAGCAGACAAGCAGACAGTCTTCAAAAGATACATTTTGTTATTCAAGATACACAATCACTGTAAAGCTTTTAAGATAATTGCTTTAAATAAATATAAATAAAAAAATCTGAACTCAAGAAAACAATATGTTTATAATGATTTTTGACAATGATGATGATGTTTCTTATGTTTAATGATGAACAACAGCAATAATAATAATGTTAGTTTGAAATAGCAGGTTTTTTTCTTCCCCCAGATACATATTTACAAATGTATCTCTAAATATATTTTTGTAAACCAAAAGAAAAACATTAATAAAACATTTTGAGGTTGGTTTTTTATAGTGTTAATAATGTTAAATGTCTACAAGAAAAAATAAGAAACCCAGAAAGAGTCTCTTATACACAACTAATTTAAAATAGTTTTAATCAATCTTATAGATACTTTTCTAACAATTGTATATACATATATAGATCACTTTGTTCGTCTTTTCTAGTACATTTTATTTCAGTTTTTTTTTCTAAATTTCAGTTCATTATATTTTTTTGTAAAAAGTCCCTGGGCCATTTGAAAGTGTTTATTATCATTAATATTTTTGTATCTTTCTTCAAAAACGCTATAGAAATATTTAAGCAATTGTTTGCACCTCTAGTGGTTTTGTTTTCATGTATATTTTTATTTTAAATAATTTACTTGAGGCTAAAAAATCAACTTTGCTGAGATTTTTATTATAAAGAATTCACCTTTATTCACAAAAAAAGTACCTGTTTCCGATTAGTTGCGCACTATGGTTATTAAGAGGAATGAATTTTATTTATTATCTTGTAGTTATCTTGTATTGTATCTATGTATAGATTTATATACATGAGTTTTAAAATGAACATTTGTGGTTTAAAAATTTGATTTATTTTAGAATGTCTTCCATTAAAAAGCTTTTAAGCTTTTTTAAGAGATATACTAAAACATAATTTAAAATCTTATATCTAAGAAAAAAAGTTGCACATTTTTTAAATTTCTTGAGACCGAAAATTCTAAAAAGCTTAAAGTATTTAAATTAGCTTAAAGCATAAGTTCTGTATAAACAATTAAACTTTATAGGAATCTATAATTGAAATTCATTTCACAATGCAAATAAATCAATACACAAAAGCTCAATTTTATATTAAGAAAAGCATTATCTACTCATGAACATAAGCTTTTAAAAAAACCTTTATTTTAGTGAATTTACCTTATAAAATGTGCCTTTTCAAGTCCAAAAGCTCACGACCAAAACTTACGTTCAGCGTCTTATAACATTTACTTCCATGCGCTAATTTTCTAGTTGGGAGCTTTCGAATCTTCTCTTTGTCGGAATATAAAATTAAGATTAAATCTAGCTGAAAGCTTTTAAATCTTTCTTGTTATGAAAAATGAATGGATTTAGGTCCAAATGACAAATTATGACACAATAATGAAAAGCTCAAAGTATTTAAATTAAAATTACAATAAAGAAGCATTAAATAGTAAAGCTTTTCGATAAAAACTTTACTAAAGCTCGTAAAGCAAAAGCTTTTCACAAAGCTTTTCAGTTAAAGATTTATTAAGATTTAAAAGTTCATTTACAATTAAATTTAAGAGTTGATAGAACATAGAGACTCTAGAAAGTTTCATTAATACAGAATCCAAGCTTTCAAAGTTATCTTTGTATAATGCTTCCTCAGTTACACATTTACTAAAATTAATTTTGGAATCATCATTCAAGTTAAAAAAATAAACATGATTTTTATTAACCCCTCTAGAAAACCGTTTAACTAACAACTTTATTTTTTCCTTCTCTTTTACAGATCACCAAACTTCTTCCACTTATCGAATCGCATTGCTCTAATCGCATACGTTTTCTCCTCTGCTCAGCTCTGTTTCCTCTGTGCACACCCGATGTTCCAAGGCCAGTAACAGCCTGTACTTCATTGTGTGATCATGTGAAACGTGAATGTTCGTCACATACGGATTTAATGCAATTATGGCCAGAATTTTTAAAATGTGAAAATCTTCCAAGTCCCGAAAGACAAGAATTATGCATGCAAATACCAACAGAGACTGCAAAGTTATCGGCTGAAGTGGGTAAAACCGAAATGCCCAGTAAGATACAGCATGATCAACAGCAGCAGCCTACACGTCAATTACAAATACCCCAACAAGTCCAACAGGTGCAGGCGGGAGCTAATGCAGGTCATCATTTCTATTGGCCATGGTTAAATCCTCATATTAGCAAGGCCATTAAGCCCACAGCTATATGTCCTCTGAATTTCACTGTTAATCCCTTAAATAATGATGAATGTGTGCCTCAGTGTAATCGCGATGGTTACCACACGACCCAACAAAAGAAAGTAGCCGAAAGTTTGATATTGGGCTTATCGGCCGTATGCTTCGTCTTAACACTCTTCTCGCTAGTTACATTTTGGGCTGAACCAACACGATTTGGTTATCCTGAGAGGCCGGTTTTGTTCCTGTGTTTGTGCTATAATTTATTTTCGGTTTGCTATTTAGAGCGTATAGTATTTCATAATTCTTCGCGTGCTTTTGCGGTCCATGAAGATCCTTTGGGTAAAACTCAGTTGTTGCCTTGCGCACTGACACCACCCTGTTTGGCTTCATATATCACCACCAGTTATTTAAGTTTATGTGCTGCCACCTGGTGGTTAATATTTGCTTTGTGCTTTTATTTATCGTCACACAAAAAATGGTCTTCAGAGGCTTTGGAAAAGAAATCTGGTTTGTTTCATGTTTTAGCTTGGGTGCCACCCTTGGCTCCACCTATAGCAGCTTTGTTATTGGAAAAAGTCAAACCTAATGAATTGACTGGTATGTGCTCAGCTCCTGGTTTTGTGGAAATTCCTGCCATAGTTCTATTACTTTTGGGTTTATTCTTTACATTGAGAGCTTCCCGTTCTTTACATGCTTTACAACAGCAAATGTTACCTACTTTTGGTCATCACAGATTTTCACAAATACGTAAAAGATTTTTGATATTCTCCTTGGTATTCTTCATACCCACTTTGGCGGGAGTAGTGTCTAACTTTTTTGAACCTCATGCAGAAAAGGTGCCCACCTGTTCTACCCGTGAAGATTGTGCATCTCCCAATCAAATGCCAGCTTGGCCCACTTTAATACGTTTGTTTTTCCAGTTGGCAGGTGGTACTTTAACCGGCATGTGGGTTTGGTCTCGTAAAACTTGTGAATCATATCGCAGTCGCCTGGTACCGACACCCACTTCTTCCATGACAAATACTACCACCAAATCGGCCAATTCATTGCCCAAAAAACATTTACACACTTCGGGTAAGTCGACAATTGGAGCTCCTCTCTACAGTGGCATTAATTTCCATAATGTTCCCGTTTATACCACAACATCGGTGCCGCCACAACCACGTGTGTAGCCCCTAACAATTCACAAGACTACAAATCATCATATAAGAAGGGCGGGTGTATATAAAATTGGGATTATTTAAATTAAATAATTATAGATTTTATTTTATGAAAATAAAAAAAAATCATTAAATAATTGTAAATTTTCGAAGAAAAAATAATAATTATTTATCAAATATAAATATTAAGTTAATTAATATTTAAGACTCGAATGTTGTTTTTTTTCTTTCTATTAGTGATAATTAAATTTAATTTGTTCATATATTTAATTAATATATGAATGTGTGTATGTACGTGACAAACATTTCCCAGTTATTAATTGTTTTCTGAAAATTAAATTTAATTAATTTTTTTTGTTGTATAATAAAATAAAAAATAAAATAAAGTGTGAAAAGAATATTATTTAAATAAAATAAGAAAATTATTTATAGTTTCTAGCTTCGAGAGCGAATTTCTCATTAAATAATTTTTCATTTTTAATTTTTTTAAAATATTTTTTCATTGCATTTTTTGTGTTATTAGTTTTTAAATTATTTATTTTATTTTATTATTATTATTTTTTGTTTTATGAGTTTTCTTTTAAAATTTCTGTGTATTATATTTTTAATTATTTTTTATTTGTATTGTATTAATTATTTAAGTATTTGTTAATAATTTAGTGTCTTTAAGTTGTAATTGAAATTTGTAAATATATTTGCTATAATTTACACAAAAGTATTTAGTTTTGTAATCGAACATAAAAAAGAAATATTTTCAAAAAATATAAAAAATCAATTATTTAATAAAACAAAATTAAAAACATGCATTTTCATTGATAAATTGAGGAAAAGTTGGGAAAATGTTCATTAAGAGAAAACAGTAAATTGGATAGATTTTGGATCTAAAGGCTCGTTGTGGTTTTGAAATAATTTTATTGGAAATAAATTCAGAAAAGTTTTGAATCATAAGAGATATTTTAAAATTTATCATGGTTATAGCAAAGCGAGGATTACAGGACCTCAGGCCTTACACAATTGACTTGTTGATTTTACATAAATGTTTAACCAATTATAGGTTTAATTTTTTAGATCCTGATTTTATAAAAAATGTAAATTGTTTTCATTTTCAAAAATAGCTACCATATAATCCTCACACTGCCCCCCTCCCCCCAAAAAAAAAACACTCTAAAAATGCTAATACCATAAAAATATACTTTACTCTTAAACATAAATTCGAAAAGAAATTTTTACAAGAGTCGTTCACTAATTTTTAATAGCTACCATTTAAAGGCAACAATGTGGTGTAGGGTATTAAATATTCAGACTTGACCGACTTTAACTTCTTACTTGCTTTTTTCACGAAGTTGTTGTTTAGGCGGTTTTGTATTTACCATGTTATTCCTCTGCCATTTTCCGAGATCCTTTTTGGTTTAGAATACAACTCTGACGCATACATATTCTAATCTTTCTTGAAGTCTATTATCTATCATAGATACAGTGGTGAACGCCACCCTATAGATTGCTCCACTATTGCTTCAATTTCAGTTTTCTTCTTTGCAAAGTTGAAGTTACTCTATGGAATATAATTTTGACAATTATTTCAGTAATAACATTGTGGGCTACGCAAAGCAGAGCAAGGCTGCATCATTTGTTAGATTTTCCAAGATCGATCTTCTGTTTATTTATTATAATTCTTTCAATTAACTTATTTTCTAAATTCCCGCATTCCCAGAATGAACGAAAATAGCGCTAACAACAAAAACCACTGGCAATTTATTTTCCTTGAAACTTTTAATCGAATTCTCAATATTAACTATGACGGAACAATTGAGTCAACAAGTGTTTCTTCTACGTAAGGATCATATACGTAATCAATTCCTAATAGCAAATAGCCTTGCATCTACAGTGGTTCTTCCATTTTTTAAACTGTAATACCTCGTTAGCGACATATTTCCTCATTCCTCAATGATTTGTATATATCAATGTAACAATTATTTTCTTCCATACCTCTCCCTTTTCCCGATGAGTACCCGACTTGACTTTCCTGTCTATCTGGGTTGATGTCTCTGCAACAGTAAGAATTTAGCAGTACGTGTGAGACCGTAATTCGGATCTCCTTTCGTCATCCACAGTTCTACCAGTTGTCAGTTATCATAGAAGACTGGGTTGATGTGTCTCCAACAGTACGACTGCGACCTTAATTTAGATTAGTTTTCGTCTTTCACCAGTTGCCAGGTATCATCAGAGATTTACTCCTTGCGCGAGGAAGAGTATGCTCCCCTTGAGGGAGCATAACCCTCACGAGATTTGTATTATTTGGTCACGAGATTTGTATAATTTGTCACGTTGAACTGGGGGATATACGATAGGGCCAAGAGGTGTAATACGCCCAAACAAAGCAAACACTAGTTGATAAATATTTTAAGACAGTTTAAATTAAATTATAGGCAGATAAATACGGAGCATCTAAGAGAGAGACAACCAAGAGTGGCAGGTATTTGCTGGCATTAAATAGAGAGTAAAAAGAGAGGTGCACTGTCCAAAAAGCAAATTTTTTGGAAATAATTTTTATAATAATTATCAAGATTGTTAGATAACAAAATTTTCTAATAAATTTAAATGAAAATTTTAATTTTTCTAAAAACACTGTGTTTTTTACTAAAATCTTAAATAGGCCATGTGAGATCTCACAATTTCTTATGAAAATTTCAGTAGGTAACGAACATCTAATGTGTAATTACGGAATTATGTACTAATAAATTGAGTTTTTTCCTAAACCCTATATTTTGGGGATCATGAGAAATTAGATAGACGATGAGAGGATCTAATCAATTTTTATGATGTAGTAAATATGTGTAAAAAAATACGAACAAGATTCCATTATTTTAGTTCGAAAGATTTTGGAATATCACATATATAAAACGGAACCGAAGAAGAAATATTAATATGATAAATTTAATACCGGCCCGATCATCTAGATGGCTACATAATATTTGGCATAAGAAAAATTTATATAAGAATATATCAAAATTTTACGAGGGTTGATTCCAACAGCTCTCTTATAAAGATTAATGTGAAAAATTACTTTAATTACGACAAATTGGTATAATTTATGGATAAAGAAATTATTTTATATATCTTCGATCTTTACCGAATATATCTTTCTTACGAAATTAAAGGGTCTTATAATATGACGCATTAAAATATCTAAATACACATTTAAGACTCATAATTAGAGTTATATGTTTAGGTTTTACTTTTGATGTAAATAAAGAGAACACAAAACAAAAGACTTAAGACGCAAACGTATAAAATAGTCCTTGAAATATTAACAAGTTTAATATGAAAGATCTAAATCTAAAGTAGATTAAAAATATCTAAACATCTTTTAAAAATTATTCTCATACATTTGTTAGTTTTGCGCATAAAAAATAGTTTCCAAAATTTTATCTCATATTTAGATTTTTTATGGTACAAAAAAATTATATTCGCATAACTTATCAACTAATTACACTTTGTAAAAGGTAATAAAAATACTTCAAAAATAAATTTCAAGAACAACATCTCATTTCATCAGATCTATCCAGTGTGTCAGTCTTTCAGTTATTCACTCAGTCAGTCAGTTAGTTATTTCTAGACCCCAAAATATGTAAAGGTTTTTGAATGTTTGTATGAACATTTATTTCCAGAAGCCCTAAAGCCTTCATTAAACATAATTTCTTATTACAACTATTAATGCTTTGTTGTTGTTATCGTTATTGTTTTTGTTGTTATTTTATTTTGTGCCAACTTTGCTGTTGGCGTTGATGGACACCTGGAGTGTTTTCAAAAAAAAAAAAAAAAAAAAAAAAAAAAAAAACTTTAACATTAACAGCAAAAATGAGAAGAAAACCAAAATAACAACAAAAAAATATTTAATAATTGCTACTTACAGCATGACATCAAAACAATACAGTGACATTGCATTTTATTTATACGACGAGTATAAATTATTTTCATATTGTCGGAGCTATTTTTTGTTATTTTAAGTTTGGTCTCTCTCTTAAAACTTTATTGTATTTCAAGTATCATTAAGGCGGCATCTTTTATTGTTGTTACTGTGATCACCATTTTCATCTTTGTAGTTCTGTCAGATGTTTCTTTGAGTTTGAATAATTCATACATTATGTTTCATGAAGTGAAGAAAAAAATCTTTGAAATGTCAGCTGGCGGATATGTTAGATTAATTTCCAAAAATTAATCTAACATTTCCAATTTATAGGGAATTTTCTAAGATATTATTTAGAAGAAGTTTTCCCCATCTTCCTTTTTTATAGAATATTTTCAAAAAATTTCTTATTTAAGGAAATTAAAAAAAAAACTCTTTTTAAAGGAAATTTTCAAAAAATTTCCCATTTAAAAGAAATTTCAAGAAATTAAAAAATTCTTATTTATAGAAATTAGAAATTTTTCAAAAAAAATCTTATTTATAGGAAATTTTTAAAAATTAAAGGAAATTTTCAAAATATATTTTTGTTATTAATTATAAAAATTAAAAAATTATTATTTATATGAAATTAGAAAATTTTCCAAAAATTTTTAATTTATAGAAAATTTGTTGTTTATATGGAAATTTTCAAAAAAAATCTTGTTTATAAACATTTTTCAAAAAAAGTTATTTTCTATAAGAAATTTTCAAAAATAAGAAATTTTCAAAAAATTTCTTATTTTGAGGAAGTTTTTCTAAAAATGTCCTTTTTTACAGGAAATTAAAGAAAATATCATATTTGAAGAAAATTTCCTAAAAATTCTTTATTTACAGGAAATTTTTATTTATTAAGAATTTTTTCAGATATCTCCTATTTAAAGAAAAATTTTCAAATATATCTAAAATAGAAAATTTTTAAAAAAAGAAAAAAATTTCCTATTTAAAGGAAAAGTATTAAAATCCTGTTATAGGAAATTTTTTTTTTTTAAATAATAGTTTTGTTTTACTTTTTATTTATAGGAAATATCCAAAAATTTTGCCCTAAAAAGGCTGACCTCCTGAACACATTAAATTTCTCAAAAAAAAAAAAATACCAAATAAAAAATAATTTGAGTTAAACATTTTAAATTAACAATTTTAATTTCCTTTTTTACACCAAAAATAAAAAAATAAAATAAAAATAAAAACAAACATTTCAACATATCATGTGAACCATGACAAAACTTTTCCTGTATTCGCATGACTCTTATGTTATTTGTTCGCTTCATGCGAAAAGAAAATAATTGTAGTTATTTTCTTTGTCTTAAGTGAATTTTATGCGACCCCTTTTTGCAAACAACTACAACACAAAAAAACGCAATTAATTTGATTGAACTTGCCACCGAGACGAACAATTAGCTTTCCGTGAACACACATTAAATCCACAAAAACAACAGACTCAAAAAACAAAAACAAGAAGAAAAATACCGCTTTTGAAAATCCCCTCAAAAAAATAAAGCTGGTGGCAATAAAAATTATTGTAGCAGCTAACATGGACACAGAAAAAATAAACAACAACAACAAGAAAAAACACTTGAGCGGTGTTAAAACAACAATTTGTGTAAAGCAAAAAAACAAATCAAGAAGCCCCTCGTAGCAAAAATATTTAGTCACTTAAAAAAGCCAAATCGAAAGAGAAAAAAAACTCCAACAAAATTATTTTTTAATTCTTCACACAACAATTTTGTGCATGTTTTTTTCATGAGTGAATCAACCAGTGAGTGAGGCGAGGCGTTCCATAGTTGATCCATGGCGTAGCAAAATATTATCCATCCATCCAACCGCTATAAAAAACGTATAAAATTATCAGCAAAAAAACAATGAAAATAAGTATGAATATAGATACAAAAAAAAAGAAAGAGTAAGTAAATACAAACAAACACACAAACATATAAAAAATAACTAAAGTAAAATGCGGCAATCGTGCAATTAACGATTTACGTTTGCGCAAAAAGATCAAAGCGATTAAAACCGCTTAAATATTTGTTCGCCGCTTCATGCTCATGCGCAAAAATTATCAAAAGAAAAAAACTACTGTCACTGGAAAAAGAAAAAAAAGTAATAAAAACAACAAAAAATCTTTAAGTAACCACTTGGAATCATCAAATGTCACTATGAATATTGGAACAATCATCCCAACAACTTCATATCTATTTATATAAGTTGAATATTTGAGTCAGTTTTAATGTTTTTAATTACTCCCAAAGTAGTTTTTCAATTACATAAACCTTAAACGGTTAATTACTTTTTTTGGGAGGTAATTTTACTCGGTAACCGGGTTTTGTTTGTTTTAATGGGACACAAAATTTTAATACCAAAAATGGTGGTAAAGATTTTCGAAAATCATTTCATCCTCTATCCGAATCTTTTGAATTCTGATTTAATCCGTTAAAAATTGGTTTTTATGTTAAAAGTTCTTTCGAAAAGAGAAATTTTAAAGTACAAATTAGCCCCTGGAAATAGAATTTTATCAAGGTTAAAACACACTTCTTTCTATGACCATTTCAGTTTATACCGTATTATGGTTTACAATCTCCAACATCTCTTCTACTGCTTGTTGAAATGGTCTCAATCAGCTTTATCTTTGCTATATAAAAGAGATTTCAATTGTTCTATTATTTGTGAGTTCTTGCTTTAAGTAGTTCCAGCATTATTATTTCCTCCAGGAGAATAGTCATTTGAGCGATACAATAGGATCAGTTCCAGATAGACTACATATAGTGCAAAATCGTCTATTACAAAACATTTTAGCATTATTCTACTTAACAGATTCATTTATAATTGATAAATATGTCTTTAGGTATAGATTTTAGATAATTCCCACCAATCCAGCTGATAAAGCAAATTGCAAACTGTTGCTCTTCAAAAGAGATAATACTTTATTCCGATTTCTATTTTGGAAGAATTATTTCTAAATATTCTTTATTTCATTTGCGAAAAATTAATTTTCTATGGTTCGAGGAAAAGTCTGAGCAGCTGACCATCAAAAAAAAAAAAAAAAAAAACAGGACCAAACAATCTCACACATTTTGTTCTTTTCCGCTGGAGAATTATTTAAACTTCCATAAATTATATAAACTTCAAAATTCTAACTATTCCAGCTGACCATCAGGAGTGGAAAGTCTAACATTCCCCGAACTATAAAATCCTACCATGGTCGAACACTTTTTTGTCCGAATCCGCTTGGGAATTATTTAATTTTCCAGCTGTCATTCTGGTTAGAAGAGTCTATTGATCCTCGTATTTACTACAATCCTGAGCTGTTGAGAACTCTTCTATGTTGTTCTGCTATTTAAAAACTCTGGGGAATTCTTTCAAACTTTCACATATTCCCTGTACCCAGTTATATGCTCTTGACTAGCTTTATAAGTTGGATATAAATTAAATATAAGCCAGTGAACTCCAAATCGCTGCAAGTTCGATGGTGAAATTTAATAATCCTCTCCCATTGCCGAATACTTTTTTCACAACGTTGGGAATTAAAAGTGTTTGGGTGTTAAGTTTAACGTTCGCCTTTCCACTCAAAGGCTAAACAATATACCTTGTACCATAGTCCATCGATAAAGTCTAGGAGGTTCGAATGTCATTAACAGTTGTTAGACGTTGTTCTGTAAATTGTCTTACAATGTGATTGAAAGTGGGCTTAGTGGATCTTGAGTCTGTCTTTCGTGAAGGTTGATGTAATATTTATTTGGCAATTATTTCGGATGATTATTAATCGCATATAACAAAGTAATGTCACCTGAGTATTGTGTCATGTAGTCATCTGTTCAAATTCTGAGAAATTCTATTGATGCCCCAAGACTTATCTTCATATGTAAAAAGGATTTTAGTATATGGTGAAGGAGCGTCAAACTTAGATGTAAAAATTTTAACCGCAACTTAAGGGTAAACCTCTCCGTGATCAAAAAATTAAACGTTGTAGTACATCGAACCTCCATCGTTAATGAAGTATGCAGCAAATCAAATCCTTTTCCAAAAATCACTTTAAACTTCATTGTGTATTATGATAATAATATGATTTATACAATAAAAAAATACCGTACAAAAATTTTGTGAGAATCGGTCCATAATTCCTTACAGCTTTTTCATAATTTCGGCTTCTCAAAATCACTTCAAACGGCATAAATCTTCCATAAAATTAATAAAGATGATCATAATGAAAATATTTTAAAAAAGTAATTCCAATACAATTACAAAATTGAATACTACGAGGGTCGGTACATAATTTTATTCTTGCATCCTGGATTATGTCAAACTGATCGACAAGCAAGAGTTTAGTTTCAATCATAAAAAAATTATTATGTAAAATCTTATGTGGAATCGAATAACCGATTAATCTCTTCAAAATACGAATCAGAAAAGAGCAATAAATTTCTAGAGTGTTTCTCTGCAAAAAAAGCAAATTACACGTTGCAACTTAAAAACGTTTTGTGAGCAAGTGTAAACATCATCAGCCAACAAACACCACCAACAAAAACAAATACAACAACTATTTCGAAGTCGAAGTCATCTGTAAGCAATAACATCTTACAACTAATTGCTTTTTTCCATTTTATTTTATTTTCAAATCTTTCGGCAAACAAAGTTTATAACATACGACAGTTGTTGGTAGTAAAGACAGAGTGAAAGAAAGAGATTCACTAACTGCATTTAAAAAGCCGCATCAGGAATATAACAACAACAACAATTACAAAAACTTCATGTTCAAGTGTTAAAAGTCCATCAGTTGATATTAATGTTAAATATTTTTGTGTTCTTGTTGTTGTTTTTGTCGATTGTGAAAGTATATGAAAAAACAAGTAAGAATAGTATATTCTGTCAAGCCAGACTATTTGATACCCTACACCACAATAATTGTTATAAATGGTAGAAAAAAAATAATGAACGTATAAATTGGTATTCTCAGATATGCTAACGTGTGCAGCTGACTATTGTGACATTAATATTTATGTGAAATTTATTCTATTTATAATAAATTTTTCTGAGGGGTTATATGGGAGCTAGAAACAATTATGGACTCACTCTCGTATAATTTTATATATCGATTTTTGCTTATATTTATCTTAATTTGGACTTTACAATACCAACATATATATGAAGTTACATTCTTCAAAATGATATTTGAAGGGGGCTTGTATGGGACCTATGAGAAGGAATGAGTCCACTCTTGTGTAATTTGGCACATCGTTTTAGGACATTTATGAGCTTAAAACCTCATTCTGGGGGGTCATTTGTATGGGAAGTTGTTAAAATATTAGACCGAACGTGGCTAATATCAAAAGGCCACGTCCTTGGTCCGAAATGATAACACGCTCCAACTTTCATTAAGATATCCCAAAATTGCCACTTGTACAGTGTTTACAACTTTTACATGTACAGCTAGCCGGACAGACAGACAGACGGACGGACGTACATCGTTCCATCTACTCAGAAAGTGATTCTGAGTCTAACGGTATATTTAAAGGTGGATGTAACACCATTTTTCTGTATTTAACATACATTAGCACAAACGCATAATACCCCAAACGCCTTCGATGGTGTAGGGTATAAAAAAAGAAAAAAAACAATATTGTGTGTATGTGTGTGGTAATGAATTTTTGACTATAAATTTTATTAAATGTTTGTTATTTTTGTAATTCTTTTTTTCACTTTTTGCAGTTGTTAACGTTATCTTTCTTTGATTTGTGTTAGATAGTGACGGTAATTATTTATTTTGACTTTTACAATTGATTTTTATATGGCGGTACATTGTTTTTGATCGTTAAAGTATCTTTTTTATTTTTTGCAATTAATTGTGCAGGTAAGTTTTAATTGGTTTTTGCGCGATTTTTTTTTGGTTGCAAAATAATTTAAATAAAACGGATGATTAATTCAAGATATGATAGAGGAGAAAATGTTAGATGAGCATTAATTGTGGAAATTCTTAAATAATTTCTTAAATTTAAATAGATTAAAGTATAGATTATTAATTATATTCTATAGAAACGAATTATATTCTACCGAATGTTTCATTGCAAATGGACTCAAAAAAAGTGAAAATATTCCAATGAAGGCTTTAGAAGATCAAAGCTGTGACTGAGAGTGGGTTGTAGGATAATACTTAATAAGATAATTATAGTTATACAATTTAGGTGAAATCGAAGATAAATACATCAATTTAATATTGCCTATCTAAAATATAAGATATATCTAAAATATTTTTCACTTGATATTTTTTCGTTGAAATTGATTTTTCTACTAGAAATTCAAATTTTTCAAAGTTAGTTTTTTACTAAAAAAGTTCTCAAGAAATTTGCATTTTTTATTTTTTAAATTGCATTTTTTCTAAAAAAATTAAATTAAATTGCATTTTTTCTATTTTTATAAAAAATACATTTTTTACAAAAATAGAAAAATTATATTAATTTAAAAAAATCACTAAATACAATTTTTTTTCATTAAAAATGCCATTTTTTAAAAGAATCGACAATGATGCAAAAAAAAAAAAATCAATTCCAAACCCCAATATCCAAGTTCAGGTATTATTGTAATTAGAAGGTTGTTTTGTTTTAATAAATTTATACGATCATAAGAGAGACAATTGAGTTTTAAGAGAGCAATAAATAAAAAAAGTTCAGAATATTTGACAAAAGACGGAATTATAATCTTCCATCATATCAACAATCATGCTGCTAAACCGGCTAAAAATTATTCTGAAAGCAGTGGATTGAAAACTTTTGCTTATATGAATTCTAGTCCAGTTCTTGCCTTTTTGGATTACCAATTGTTACGATTAATGCAGAATGGAATCACAGAAATAAGCTGCCACAAGGAGTTAGAGAGTGACTTCATTAATTTTTTACCCCAAAAACCGAACAGCTCTTTTGGAGTCAAATCCATATGCCACTAGATTTATGGTGGAAAATAGTGGATAATAAGGGATAATATTTTGAATAATCTGTCAATTGATTTCGATTTTATCACCTGAACTCTTAAGAAATACAAAATTATAACTCTCTTTTAAAAATAAACCGAATTCTAATCATAACTTTTTAATGATGACCGACTTATGTAAGATATTCACGATTAGATTTCACTATTTCGCTTAAAACAAACAACTTTTTAGACATCGTTACAACAAACACTATTAACAACAACAACAACAATAAAAACAATTTGCTATAAAATCTCCTAAAGAAAACTAATTTAAAAACACTTTTAATAAAATTAATTTAACATTTTACATTCCTTCAATAAACTTTTCCATTCTGATCTTCTCAACAAACAACAAAACAAATTTTAAATGTAGAAAAAAACTTAAACTATTGAATAATCGCAAAATAGACTTTTTTATCATTTATAGAGCTGCTATAAAAAACCGAAATGCAGAGAGGAAAAAAATGTTTAAAACAAGCAGATGCCGCCAACCAACTTGCAACTTGAGATGAATGTTGACGGCAACAGAATGCATTCAAAACAACTAAAACAAAACAAAATATGAAAAAATCATTGCACTGTGGGGTAAGATATGCATCTATTGGAAGAAATATTAGTAATTTCTAATCGTCTGATCAGGTGTATTAGTAAAATGTGGACTGATAATTTTGAAATTTACTATACATACATCTTGCTATGCATATATTTATTATCGCTATATCATCATAGGTGATTGGGGTATTATGCGTATGCAAATCGGAATCACTTTCTGAGTCGATTAAACGATGTTGGGATTTCATTAATTAAAACTCAAATCAAGATTAAAATATATATGTAAAAATCGATGTTCGAAATTTTGCAAAGGTCGTTCAATGTCACTGAATGGTTAGAAAGTTAAATTCTGAAGAGATCGATGATTTGAAAAATGTATAAACTGGATGATGCTGCCATCTTGGACAAGCTATGATATTCCCTTTATAATTGTAATAGTACTGGTTTCGTATGAATGTATAATTCATTTTTTTGGTATTATTTTTAATTCCACCCCACTATGCATTGATGTTGTCTATGCAACAACGCTGAGTATGTGTATCTTTAGATAGAAACTGACTAAGCGTTTAATTTAGTTTTTTTCTCTCTTTTAACTATTTTTTTTTTGTTCTCAAAACACACAGAAAGCTAATCTTACAAATGCAACAACGATAAACAATTGCAACAATAATAACAAAAACAACAACCAAGTCATATCTAAAATAACACAACTAAAAACCAATGCGGCCAAACCATCAGATTGATCAAACAACAGAACCACTCGACCGACCAAATACTCCAACCAAACTAAACCAACCACACACATGTTCAAATGAATACATTCGATAACTAAAAGAAGAAAAAATAATAATGAAAAAGTTAAATCAAACGAAAAGTTAAAACTCATGTTAAAAAGAAGAAGAAATCCCCATTGAACCAACCATCCAACCAAACAAACAACCAACAACAAAGTAGAGCAATTCTGGAATGTAGAAAAAGAAAAACGTATAAAAATATTTCGATGAGTTGTCTTCTTCACTGGAAGTTGACGGACTAACTGACTGAATGTTTTCGAAAAAAAGACTTTATGGCGGTTAAACGTTAAAACAACAAACTCATATGCTTCCTCTCAAAGACAACAACTTACGGTTGCTTTGGATTTGTCAGATTTAAGGTAAAAAATAATGATTTTTCGAATCAAAAAACTGAATTTTATAATAAAAAAATGCCAAAGTGCATCAGACACTAAAATGCAGAAAATTAAAACTGGCTTTTAATAATCCTTTTTCTCTTGTTTCATATTGTTGTTTGTTTGTTTGTTTGTTTGTTTGTTTGTTTACTTTTAAAGGCAGCAGTTCAAATGTGCATGTGTGTGTTAATTTAAAGGAGTAAGTTATATTCTAGTTCCTTCCATAAGATCACTTCAGAGTATAATAAAGTAAACAAAAAAAAATGTTTTAAAGATAACAAATGAAGGCAAGAAACTTTTTTGTGGATAATGGAAGTGAAATTAAGGCAAATAAAAAGAAGATGTGTTTTATATTTAACTTAACCCTAAAATGAAGAAAATTACATTTATGGAACATCTTTAGTTGGAATCATAAATATTTTATTACAAATTTTGAACATTTCGTAGAATAATGACTCAGGATTACAGTTTAAATGGAGATGCCACAACATTGTTGGTGGTTAATGCTGAATGTGTACAGAAAACATAATATCAGTTACACTTAACAAAAAAGTTTATGTAAATTAACTTTTTCAGATTTTCGATATCGAGACAGATATTTCTCAAAGAATATGAAAATTTTAAAAATTATAAAAATAATAACTTCAATATGGAACAAGAAATAAAAGTTGGGAAAGAACTGTCAATCACAAAATCAAAAAAATATATATATTTAAAACAACAATTGAGGTGTTTAGTAAAATATGCAATTTTTATTGCATCTATTATTGAAAAATGCAATTTTCAGTAATTTACTTTTTTTGATAAATAATAAAAATTATAGCGACATTTTAAATAAAATGAAAAGAATAAAAAATTCGTTTTTTTAGTGAAATGTATTATATTAAGTATAACAGTGTATTTTGCTTATAAAAAGCGCATTTTTTTTGACAAAAGTTTTATTTTTATAAAGAATGGACTTAATTGTGAAATTTTTTAATATAGCGAAAAGCTGGAAATCTTATTTTGATTTTGCAAAAGCTTTCGGAAGATAAAAAGGGTCTAAAAAAAGGACTCATATTATAAAAAGCACTTCGAAAAAAATGTTCAAAAATCAAAAACTGATAATGATCTAAAATATTTATTCCATTCTTTGGGAGTTTTTAAGGCAATCACTATATGATCAAACCTGAACCAAATGTGAAATGTTACTTAAAAATATATTATGTAAACTATAATGTGGACTATAGAGTAATCTATGGTCTGGGCTAAAGTATAAACTATAGTCTAGACTCAAGTCTGTAATAAAGTGTAAACTATATTCGGACTTTAGTGTCAACTATAGTCTGGACTATACTATATTGTAAACTGTAGCCTGGAATATAAAATCATACCTGAATTCAATCAAATCAAACCAGAATCTAAAAGGAAAAAATGTTGAAAATTATATTAATTAATTAAATTTAGAAATAAATTATAAATTATGTAAAATATATTAACATTTTTGTAAATTCTATAAATATATATAAATATCTTCTCTATGTGAAAAAGCCTCTAGGATTAACTCGCAATAATTATTTCAACTTTGAGAACTCTTTCAAAATCTTGGCCAATAAGTTAAATTTATCTATTGCATTTCAAAATGCGAACCTAAAAAAATAATAATAAAAGTTCCAGTAAATTCTTTTAATTTCAATTATTCAACTTCCTGAGCACTTTTGTAGGGGCTTGAAGTTACTTGAATAAATACCTGCACTTGTATCTCAAAGTACAAACATTTTTCTTAAATTTTTATTTATTCATCATTTAGGTTCCCCGTAAAATTCATGTGGTTTTTTTTCTGTTGATGATTCCCTCTCATTCATTTCATTTCGTTTCATTTCCTTTTAGCCTTTTTTTATTTGTAAATAATGTTTGAATCCATACAATCTGACTTTAAAAACACCAAAAGTCAATTAATTAGTTGAGATCCACTAGAGATTACAACTGTATTAATACGAGTGTAAGAGTCTTTTTATTGTGGATGTTGTTGTTGCTTCCTCTGTTCTTAAAGTCTTCTGGCCTTAAACCAACAAACGCGATGTGATAAAAGTAAAACAAAAACAAACACATGAATACAAACACGCGATGATTTGGTAAAAAAAGTGTCTGAAAAGTTTAAAACGGATCAACAACAAGAAGGAAAAAAAATTTTGTTGTATATTAACATCAAACCACATGGAGACGTTGGTCGGGAAAAAAGGTGGCTTAAAAATGGGAAATTTATATGAAGAGCCAGGGTTATTAAGATTATACACTACATTTGGTTTTACTTAAGATAACACGTGGCGGTAAAAACTTTTTACAGAGAGACGACGGGAAAAAATACTTATCAATAAAAAGAGAAGAAAGAAAGAAAAAAAACGAAATCATATGGATATTTAAATGGAGCAGAGGATACGAAAATGAAGAGGAGGAAATAAACAGAGTTGTTAAAAGGTGAATTCTTAAAGTGAAGGTGATTTTAAAAGACACTTCACCATTTGTAATGAAAAATGTGGGCCATACAGCATTTTTTGTTTGTCACAAACAGCAGCACAAACGCATAATACACCACTTAACTAAAGTGGTATAAAATATAAACAAGTTTATTTTAAATTCCAGAAAAATTCTATAAAAATTTCGAAATTATTTTCCATATAGATTTCGAAAACAGTCCAAAAATATTTTCTCTAAAAAATTTTTATAAAATTTGGAAAAAATAACTTTTGTAGAAATTTTGAAAACCATAAAAATATGGATAAATGAAACTTCGAAAATTTGAAATATTAAAAATCTTGATAAAAATCCCTACAGAAATTTCGACAGCTCCCAACAAGATGAGCAGAATATTTATAGGAAATTAAAATAAACTATGTAAAATTTCGAAATATTCAAAAATTTTTAATAAATTTCAAAAACATTTCGAAAACCTCGAAAAATATTGTACAATATTTCTATGATTTCGAAGATAATGAAAAATGTATAACACGGGGAAAATTTACTCTGATTTGGAAAATCTGAAAAAATAAAAATTCAAAAATTCTATATAGAAAAAAAATATGTATAAAATCGAAAAGTTAGCTGGATTTATCTAAATCTAAATTCGAATGAAGTTAAAAAAATTTATAGTCGAATATCTGAAGAACTAAAAATGCTACTTTTGAAATTTTTTAAATTAGTTTCTCGAATAATCAAAATTTGTATGTAAATTTAAACCAAAATAAAAAAATCCAAAAAGTTCTATAATTTTTATAATCTTTAAAATCGGTATTAAAGTATCTGCTAAATGACAATACCAAAAGCCTCAATTAAAGACCAAATATTGAAAAGTAAGAATACAAAACCAAAATCAGATAAAATTTACTATTTTTCATTTTCCTTCAATATTTTAAAGTTTTCTACACGATTTCATTCTTTAAAACACCTGTTCCTTCGAAAAAATACTCGTTCTTATTGTCTGTTTTTACATATATTTTTTGTTATCTCAAGGAAACTGAAATGGGTAGAAGAATTAAAACGTAGTTTTTATTGATGTTGGCCTACATGAAAATTTAAGAGAAAAAAAATGATCTCAAAAAAAGCGAGAGGACAATCTCTAAAATCAATGACAAATTAATATGAATTGAAATTTGTTAAATTCTGAGCCGCTAAAATAAAATTAAACATAAATAAAAAAGCGGAGAAAAGAAGAAGAAGAAGAAAATGAATATGGTTCATTAAACTTGGCATATGCTACCTGAAATTAATTCCCAGCTAATAACAGACCAAGACACCCAAATTGTAAAAAAATAAGCGTGATCACTTCTTTTGTAGAGATTCTATATAAAATCAGCAGTCTATAGTTTTTATATAATCCAACATTGTCATGATTAGACATGCTTTTCGACAGAAAATTATTTTTGCACAATAATATTTTTTTCGAATTTTTTTCTTGTGCAAAAATAAAATCATTTGTTTCTGGGTTGATTGAAATTGAAAAAAAAAATACTTATTGTTTTGTATTTAAGTCCGTTTGCTTGAGCTGTCAACAGGAGTATTGAAATTTTCAGTTCAGGTAGTTTTGAAAAATACATCTTATTTGCTTTCCCTGATTATGTTTTATACAAAAACAAAACTATTGCCAACATTGAGTTCATTTTCTGCTCATTATTCCTCTTTCTTTTAGAATTTTTCCTCTATATTTTTATATTTATTCTGTTATGTTTTCAGGTTTTGAAAGGGAGTCTCTTTTGTGTGTGTTTTTTTTGATGTGATCATTGTTTTATAGTCTGAATTTATGTTCTTTATTGTGTAAATCATTTTTTTTTTTTTTTACAAAACGGAAGTAAACTTAAATGTATTTTGAGTTGGAATAAAAGTGAAATAAAAAGAACTTAATTTGCCGTATCAATTTCATGTATTTTAGATTCAGGCGAATCATATTGTAGTCGTATGCAAATTATTCAAATAGAATGAAAAAATTAAAAAAAAAAACAAGATGTCTGTCTTCAAATGATATGGATATGAAATTTATATCTGTTGTAAAAAGTGTGATGGTTTAAAACAACAACAGATTTATTTATTTATTTATATCTGTTGAAGAGCACTGAAGCAATCATATTTATTTTATAGAGCGTCTACGGATTCTTTACTTGAAACTCACACATATCCAAACCAAAGAATCTTCGAATGTTTTGAAGGTATTGTAATGGTACTAACATTTGCATAATTTTTTCATTTTACAATGATTTTTTTCTAGAGGGTTTAATATGGGAGTTCTAGGTACCAATGGTTAGCTTTTTAAAGCGATGTTCGGAAGGTTCACGACAATTTTGGCACCTTGTTTTGGGTTTAACAAAATTTATAACTTTTATAAACTTTTAGGAATTCCGAGAGTACAATTGTATGGGGGATCATAAGATTTACCATGAGAGTAGCCGTATTGATTCTATTTTTTCAGCCCCTTACAAATCTCTGCAAAATCCATAATACTACAACTATGTTGATTTAGTGCTATAAAAAATATTTGCTTTCAGATTTTTATGCCAGTTGAAATGATATTAAAAACCTCATTTTGATGATAAACATCCAGAAATTATAAGTAAATTGATATGACCCAGAAAACAGAAAAAATTGAAGAGCAAAGATTTATCATTAATGTGCTATGGAATATTCGAAAGTAAGGAAATTGGATGATATGAAACTGATAGATGCTAGAATTCCACTTTACGTGTCATAAAAATATAATATACATTTTTTTATAGTTGATGAAAAGTTGATTCATTGATTACGTAAAGCACGTCCAACCAGCAAAAACAAAGCCGAAAGCTTTGAGACGTCGAAAACGTTTATGGGACGAATAAGTAACATTCGATACAATGTACTTTATGATATTTTCCGCTTTTCGAATAAAGAACATAGTGACACACAAAAACCTCGGCATTGTCAGTAGACTTCATATCGAGTCTTGACCTGAAAAGGATGACATTCACTGTGCCTGATCGTCTTTTGTACTAGTTCGTAATCTCATACTTTGGATTTTATAATACGTTATGTAGACGACTGGTCTACATAACGTATTGATGTAGTAATGGGTAACTTTGCTAAATATTCATTCCCTCTAATTCCCCTGGCGGCACTAACTGACTGTTCTATGGGTTTTCGGTGCTTTTAACTTGTAAAGCAGATATGAAGCAAGTCACATTTTTAACGTATTTACTTCACATGAATTTGTGGTAGAGGGCATTGAAGATTTCGCATAGCTAAATATGTCATTCTTACTTGTTTTAATCTTTTATATTAATTAAAATATTAATACAAAATAATTGTCAACAATCATTTGAAATCTTTATCTAAAACCCACTTTCGGCATCTTTAATCAAAAAAAAAAAAACAAATTCTTTGTTAATTAACAAATTTGTCAAACAACTGTAAATTGTGACACATGAACGTAATCATTCCACTCTCTGCCTCTATTTTAATACTTTATCATTATTTCCCCACCGAAATTGATCATTTAAAACATCAAATTAATAAAAACAAATTGATGTGTATAAATTTTAACTAACTGACTAACAAGTCAGCCGGCGGATCAACCCAAACTCTAAGTATTTCATTTCACAACTTTATTTTGCCACAACCATTCTTCATATCTATCATTTTTCATATAGAAAACTACAAAATGAAGATAATAAATAAATGTATGAAAAGAGAGACACATTTATGTGCAAAATAAAAAAAATACTGAAAAAAATTAATGGCATTAATTAAAATTATATGGCAAAAAGGAAAAAAATACACATGCTGTCATCATAATTATCGTAAAATTTTTCATTTTCATCTTTGTTTCGTCAACAAAACACACAAAATAAAGTGCAGTAGCAGCCGTTGAATTGAATGGAATTAAGTGAATGAATGAATGAATGAATGAATGAATGAGTTAAGAGTGTTTTGTTTGGTACTTTCAACAATTACCGCTTTAGGAGAAAAATTATACAAAAATATGTATATAAATATGATATAAAACTCTGTAATAAATGCCACAAACATATAAAATCCATTGGGGGGCTTTAGTGATGAAAAAACAGTAGCACTACAAAACACAGTGGCACGAAGGGAAATATGATATGAAAAAAATGAGAAAATGAACGATAGACAACTTTGATGTGGATCGTGTGTCTTCACATATTAGATCATCAATTGTAGATCACAACTGGATATCGATACTATTTTTATTGATATTGAAAATTCGGTACATAATTTTTTTCGCAATACATCACTATTTTAAAATAACATTTCAGTATCCAGTAGATTCAGCTTAAAGATTTGGTATTTAAATTACATTGATGAATAAATGAGATGAACTAAAAGTTTTGAATAAAATGTTCACAGAAAGTGCGAATGCTATATTAGCTATGCCGAATCTTTAATACTATCCACATCGATCAATTAAGAAATAATTGTAGTAAATCTATTAGGACGTTACCATCCTCCCGAATTTAGGTACTCTTGTCCAATTTTTAGTATTTTATTATGAAGGATTAATCTACGCACCGAATATCAAGAAATTAGATTCAAAAGTTTCAGAGATACCCCGTGCCCAGACCAAAAATTTTATAGTTTGCAAAAATGTGTTGCCAAATCAATGATGAATTGCAAATCTCATGATTTCATTTTCATTAAATGAAATATCAGCTTGAAATCATGAATTCATGAAAATTCAAAAGTCCGTTTGGTCATAATCGATGTTAAATTTTTTCCACTTTTAGGAGGTTATCTCAGATCTATCATTCAGCACCACTTGTGGTGGTGGTGGGTATAAAAATAATTTTCTATAAATCAATAAATCGTCGATGGATGGAAAAAATTAAATTCCATTGAAAGTGTTCGCCGTCCATCGAAACAAATGATATGGTGCAGAGGTTAAGTTTTTCAAATTGTTTTATATCAGAGTCATGTTGGGATGATAATGACTTGATCTTTAATTGAATATTTCACTTTATTCATTAATTGGTCTCTCTTTGCTTAATAAATATCTTTTTTACAGATTCTCTGTGATCGTCTGGCTTGATTTTAACAACAAAACACATTTCTAATCATATTTAGCTTCGACTTTCTCGATTGTTCTTATCAAATTTTATTAATTTACTTATGATCAGTGACAACGAGATACTACGGGGTTCAAATCATTACATTTGAAACATCTAAATCATTGTTCACATGTTGACCGCAAACTTCTTCCAGTTGCCAAATTTTTCAACGTCTCTAGCTTTGAAGTCATATGGGACCCAGAATCCTTACTTTTGAATGAACTCCAATGCTTTCCCAATAAAACGCATTACGTCCAGTATTGTTGCGAAGTTCTTATCTTTTTAGGCTGATCAATATTATGCTCGGTATTGATAACTTTCAGCAATCGTTGTCTTGAATACGAACAAGCTGTCATACATTAACTTAAAACATCTATTTCAGGGGAATAATTCGATAATATCATAGCAATTGGAAAATACATTTTGATGTCTCTCGGTTACAGAATTACAATGACAGATGTTTAGCTCCCAAATTGAGAAAAAAACAATACTGCAATATTAACTGTTTTTTAATTAACGAACCTTTTAAAGTGTTAAGATATGACAGACATTAAAAATATTATTAATTTTTTATTCTAATTTTTTATAAATCGTATTATTTCATTATCAAAAATTTTATGATAATTCTTCCCACTGTACTCTACAATTTTTATCAACGACACTCTCCTCTATGCTCACACAAGCAATTGGTCGATCGGTCATCATCTCCATTACCATTGTCATCAACTGCGAGCATATTTGTTGCCTTCTGGTTTATTTACTCTGTCTGCTTCTTCACTTCTTCCAAACAATGTGACTCCTATTTAAGTTTAAATATTTTATTTTAAATAAAAGACTTGCAATCCAATTGTTGGCAATAAAATGCATCAGTACATTTAAAATGATGGACATCGGTAGTTACTTTAAAATGCCTCTAACTACAAATATCTTCCAAATGTAATGAAATGCAATATATTGCAAATGGTCTAAGTGATGCATACATTTGCTACACTTGCTCTTCATCATTTATGATCCTTTTATTCACTATATACTTTTATCAAACATTATCATCATTGTCTCACGGAAAATGTTGAAATTAATTACACCGGTTTTTGGTTTTCAATATTTTCGCCATTTTTTTTTAATTAAATTAATTTAATTTTATTTAATTTTCGATCAAATAAAAAAGAAGATGAAAAATAAGCTTAAATGCAAAGAAAATGTAAATAAAGTGCTTAATATTACAGTTGGTTGTAATGGCTTTTAAATACCTTTCATATGATTAGAGTTAAACATGTCGGGGGAAGTTACTGCTTTCCAAACTCTATTGGAAAAATATTTTAGTATATAAAATTGTTATAAAATTAAATCAATCTTATGCATTTTTTGAAATATAATAGTTTTTTTTTAATATAAGCGTTCCCATCTCTCTTTTGTAACATCCTCGACTCCAGTTGGAAAATATTATAACCTAAACAGTTCTGCTCAATTTGCTATCAAATATAACAAAATTATCTTTATTTGTTTTGGGATTGTCTTTTCTGACCCCATCGAAGAATACTTTTAGTTAATAATAAATCTGATATTTTGGAGGGTAAACATTATAATACAGTATTCGATAGACCCCAAAGTTTGAGCACAAATATTTTTAATCATTTTAACCACGTCGAATTTTTTATCTAAAACAGCTGCTTGTGAAAAGGTCTGATAACTCTCCTTCGTTTAAAGAAAACAGCTTTGGAAGTTATCAATTTTAGGTAGAAGATCACGATGTACATGGGTCAATTAAAAGCTATTGAACGATTATTTAATGATTCAGAATTAGTGTTTTCAACTCAGAATTCAAGGAGAGTTCTGTGGGATTGAAGTATTCTATTGTTGATTGTATCTTACGCGATTCAAAGAGGTGATTTCAACACAGATGTCTGATCAGTTGTAAATTTTTTAAGATAAAGATTGAAAGTATCATTCGGTGAAGATTATTGTCAAACGCCAGAGGAAGTTACATTATCATTGGGTGTCCTACTACAAGTCAATTCTTTAACGTTTAAAAATATTGGGACCCATTTAATATCGAATTGAAGATAGAGCCTTCGGATACGATTTTGTACTGAAAATGATACTTCAATGCTAATTCAGTTTGACATTTTGTTAGTATTTTAACTGGACAAAAATTATATGTTATGCCCGATTTAAATCGTAATCAGTGGCCAAAGATGAATATTCGCGATTTTATTGCAATAGTGGTTTAATAAGGGGTTTTGTATTATGGAACTGATTAAATGATGTCGTATGATCGCTACGGTGTGATATTAAACAGATTAACGACGACGATTCTTGTCAAATACAAGATCTTTGTCAAATCCATTTTTTATAATTAGAAGCATCCAGATCTATCAAATGCAAACAAACCGACGACGATTCTCGTCAAATACAGATCTTGTCAATCCATTTTTTATAATTAGAAGCATCCAGATCCTATCAATATGCAAATAAATTTCCAAATACGGAATAAAGCCGAGTTGATGTTAAAGACCTTTATTTAATTTGGAATTGAATGTTACAAAAAAAGTTATTTTCCTGCTGATTACGACAAAACATAGATCATATTAAATGCCCGACATACTGCCAAATTCCAATATACATAATATCAACTGAATGCTCTGTGTTTGGTAGGAGGAAAACTAGAAAAAGGTCCGGCTAGGTCTCATTAAATTTAAAGAATTCGTTGGTTCGTGGGAATGTTAGATACAGAATGTCAGATAATGATTAAACTACAAATGCAAAAAGGCTTATGGAAAGCCCGGACCACCAGTCATATCGACATCGAATGTGTTTGGTGAGTTTATCTTCTTATAAATTGTTGAAATTGGATCGGCTGGTCACATGAATTTTTAAATCCAAATGATTAATTTAAAAGAGCAATTAACTAAAAATTACCAGACAAGTGGCCATGATTTAACTAGGAGAGTTATAATGCAGAAAACTATCTATATATGAGTAAAATCATAATACCAATTACCAATTTGGATGTGAAAATGTCACAGAAAGTCAGACGACCATATTTTATAGATTATATATATTTATGGGACTTTAAAAGATTCTTCTGTAAAATGACAACATTGGTAGACCCCCAACTTCTATGAGGAGTATAAAAATCGTCTATACCGTATTGTAACTTCTTTTATAACATTAAGTTCATATTGATTTTATTTTTCGTTTTTTACCTTATTCGCAAAAAAAAATCGTTTATATCGCTTCTTTTGCGATAAACAAATGCCAAGAAACGGCAAAAAGAAAAAAGTAAATAAAAAGAAGAAACAAAATAAAAAGAAGTGATGATAGCGTGACAGTAGCTAATGATGGGTGAATGTGAATGCGGCTGCTGGCAGCCAACTGTGGCGATTATACTTACGTATCCAGACATGGAATACTTAGAATTTGTATTTAAGTTGTTTTGTAAGTACTTCACTACTATTTCATGCGTTTGTAAATATGTATGTAGCGAAACGTTACACAGGAGGGGTTTTTCTTTAGTTTTTTCAACAAAAACTTCTTTTTGAAGTTTGCGTATGGGAGAGTCATAAATACTAGAATAAAACTTTGATGGAGGCAGATTATTAAATAAACTAAGAAGCAGAAAAAGAAGAAACAAATAAATAACGTAAAACTTTAAAGAGAAAAAAGGGGTCAACAATTAAAAGTAATGACTGTAATTGAGAATTAAATTGAAATGAATTGCAGTGTGGCATGAAATTTGTTATTTGCGTTTTTAAACTTTTTGTCTCGATTTTCATGGGTCAAGATATGATAAACGAAATTCATTAGAATTTTTTTCAAATATAATTTAATAATTAAAATATTTTTTTTCGTTTGGCGGGAAATATTGATTTAAAGTTGCTTTTCTAAATAAATGAAAACGTCTGTTTAGAAGTCATTGCTTTTTCTATGGTGGGTTTCATAGTTAATGGACCTTGTTAGAAAGTACAGTAGCGAAGTCTAAAATGAAATAGCAGGATCCATTGTGCAAAAATTGATACATCATGCGGAAGTATTATAATAGTTTAAGAGATATAAGCATTATATCCACCAAATTTTCCCATGGAATTGTTAACATATTTGTGTAAACATTTTTAACAATTAAGCGCGAACTATTTAAAAATTTTCTTTTTGAATATATTATTTTAGATATCGGTCTATATTTTTTTCCATAGAATCAATTATTTGCTTTCGACTGAAAACTCACATCATTAAATCACGATGTTCATATGATCTTAGGAAAAACAATTAATTTTAAAGTCTATTTGAAAGAACTGCAAATATATCCGATAGATAATCAGGGGATTTAGAACAGTTCTCTGACTAGTTTGTACCCAAAATTTATATAGAATCGTATATGCTGCAAACAAAAATACTCATGTTGTTTAACGCATAAAAAAACCCATGTTCAACTTCCACGCAGCCGAGCATTGGTAAAAAATAAATTAAATCTTCTGTAGAGGTTATAAAACATGGATTCAAATAGCATTTGTTATAAAATAATTAACAATTTATTTTTTTAATAAATTCTAATTTCGGCATTTGTGACATGCAAGATGCTCTTAAGGTCTTATGACTTTAATTCAAATGGCATCGAATTACTTTACTTTGAGTAATGTAGTTAAATGTAGAGCGATAACTATTTGTATAACTCCCAGGGGTAAAAATATTCTTAGTTTTGGCAACAGTCTTCTTAAAGCAATTCCTTCAATTATATTACCGATTCTTGGATATATATTAAAGTAGATTCTTATTAAGGGAAATTGAAATATTTCATTTGCTCAAACACCATCCATAAACAAAAGACTTAAGCAACAAACTTGCAATATTATTACTCATCAAAAGTAAACTCATCTTTTAATGGTGCAACACTATGCACCATTACACAAACAAACATTTCACTTAATAGTTATTTCTTTCCAAAAATAAAAAAATAACATCTAAAATTTCACTTTCTAACAAAATTGAAAATGTTAACCAACAATGTACTTCACAACAACAAAAATAGCACAAAACTTTTATTAATTATTTGCGAAAAAATAATTTTGCAAAATTTTTCTTTAGCAAAAAATTGTATTTTCATAAACGAAAAACAGCGAAACTAAAGCAAAACAACAAAAAATAAAATTTAAACAACAACAACAACATTTAAAATTGCATGATGTTGATGATTATTTAACATAAAAGTAACCAACAGAGTAATTGACAACAATAATAATGTACCACATACTGTGGGAACATGGAATATTGTAAAGTTATGTTTATTTGTTGCAGACAACATGCAGTATAAAAGTATGTTTACAACAACAATAGCTTCTCATACAGTTTTCATCATTGAAAATAGTTGTCGACAATATCGACAACATAAATAAAGAAGATATTAAACAAATCAACCATGTGATCACAGAAGCTACTTAAAACTCCAAAATAAAACTTTCATATAGTCTGTTGTGTATTGACTATAGAAATTCATACAACTGCCATACGGATTAGTTTTTGTATTTTTCTTTATTTTTTTATTATTATTATTTTTTTTTTTTGTAAATTTGCATGTAAATGCACATCATAATTTCGTAAAAGGTTTTTTGTTATGTTTATTTAAACATATGAGAATTAAAGGCAAAAAGTTTGCCAGATTGATTAACTGCATGAACAATTTAGAAAAATGTTTCCTGAATATATTCTTTCCATTTTAAATTCAATTTCCATTTAGTTCTTATATAGACATAGTTCAGTTCTAGTTCAGTTCTAGTTCAGTTGTAGTTTAGGTCTAGTTCAGTTCTAGACCAGTTCTAATTCATTTCAAGTTCAGTTCTAATTCAGTTTTAGTTCAGTTCTAGATCAGTTCTTGTTGAGTTCTAGATCAGTTCTGTAAAGTTCTAGTTCAGTTCTATAAGTTAAAGATCAGTTTTAGTTTAGTTCTAATTCACCTCTGGTTCAGTTATATTTTCATTAACGGAAAAAATGTAAATCACTGCTGAATTAGAATCATTTTCATATTAAGATAAATTGAATGAAATATTTTTTTTATGAATTGATTATTTTAAAGACATCTGGTCACACTAAGTTGGTCGTGGAGTCTTTCATTTAGTAATCTGAAGACTGAGCTTTTTTTGTATAATATTTGCAATCTTTATTATGAAAAGTTCCTCTAAATATTCGTCGAACGCATTTGGCGAATATGTCAGTCAAAGTTGTTGGCTGAACTCATTAAGAGTTTTAAACTCAACGGGTGGTTTTGTGAGCATGTGATGATCATGATGATCATAAAACTGCTACATCATCTGTTGCTGCAGCGTCACAACCATTTTTTTTGTATTAAAAAAACAACAATATTAACATGTATTTTGTTTGCTAAAAAAATGCAAAGATTTTTTCCTTTTTCGATTTTATTTCAAACATTATCATGCAATTTCTTTGCAGTAGATATGTAATTTCGTATTTTTTCTCTTTTTTGAATTTTTGTTTAATTTTTGGTCAAGTAGTTAAGTTGAAAACAAATAAAAAAAAAAAAAAAAAAAAAAAAGAAGCGAAATTTACTAACTATTTTCGCATTTTTTTATACACTTCAACTTACTTATTTACTCTCTCAATCCCCATTGAGGCTGTTTGCCTTACCGAGTCTATGAATTGTTGGAGGAAAAAAAGTTGAAACATTGTTAACAAAACACTTAAATACCACACAATTACAAAAATGGTAAAAACTACTTCATTTCAAACCATAATTGGCATTGAAACTTAAATCTAGAATGAAAAATTAACTAACGAAAAAAAATTACACAATTTGCTATTAAAATCTCTAGAGAGAAATTCTTTTGGGATTTAGAAGTATGAATTGCAAAGATAAATTTAATTATTTATTTGCTGAAAAAAAACAACTAAGAATTTGTTAAAATATTCATGACTTTTTGCAATGCGCAATAAATAAGCGGGTCATGGAAATTCTAAAGGTTTCATGAATAATTTTAAAGGCCAAATTAAAGTTTAAAAACAATAAAACTAAAAAAATAAACGGCTGATCAGTGATTTTTTAAACAAGTAAAAAAAATAAATTTTATTTACGTTTTTTTAAGAACTATTTTATAAAATTTCGTTTCTTTACTTAACTATTAAACACTTGTTCAAAATATTTTTTTTTGTAAAAACTCCTCGAGTTAAGAAAACACTCCGCTAGCTCGAAATTTTCTCAAAAGAAAACACTCTCGCTTGCTCGAAATTTTCTCAAAAAAAACTCTCGCTTCGAATTTTCTCAAAGAAAACACTCTCGCTTGCTCGAATTTTCTCAAAGAAAACACTCTCGCTCGAAATTTTCTCAAAGAAAACACTCTCGCTTCGAAATTTTTCAAAAGAAACACTCTCTAGCTCGAAATTTTCTCTAAGAAACACTCTTGCTACTCGAAATTTTCTCTAAAGAAAACACTCTCGCTAGCTCGAAATTTTCTCTAAAGAAAACACTCTCGCTAGCTCGAAATTTTCTCTAAAGAAACACTCTCGCTAGCTCGAAATTTTCTCTAAAAAACTTGAAATTAAAAACACTCTCGCTAGCTTGAAATTTTCTCTAAAGAAAACACTCTCGCTAGCTTGAAATTTTCTCTAAAGAAAAACACTCTCGCTAGCTTGAAATTTTCTCTAAAGAAAGAACGAATTATAAGAAATCTCTGTATAAATGATCAATAGTTCAATAAATCTTTATTTTCAAATCATTTTCTAATATCAAACACTTAATGATTATCCTTTCCTGCCATCGCTTATTCAAAAGCAAACTTTACCACCGACTTTATAACCATTTAAACAGCAATAAAACTAACCCATCATTCATCTAATGAGTTGTTATCATTAGAAAAATAAAATTGTTAAAAAATTGCAATAACAAAAACATAAAAATTATTACTTCCTATAAAAAATTAACAATTTTATGGCCAAACGTTTGAAGTTAAGCCGGCATCTTGACAATAGTTGCATTTGAAGTGGCGGTATGCTAAAAAGAAATAAATGCCGACAGACACATATTAAAGCTGAAAAAGATAGACGGATGATGTGTCCGTCCAAACCACAAAAGTGCAAATGTCAATATAATCAAAGTATAAAGTAAATGAATGAAAGGCTGCCTCAATGGCTGCCTGGACAAATAAATGGATGGATGGATGGTTAGATCGGAAGAGAGAACGAGAGAATGAGAGAAAAGGCACGACAATCATCAAGGAAACAAACGAAAAAATAAACTGAAAAACAATTTTAAAAATTGTCGTCATGATAATGACCATAAAAATAAATAATAAAATTAATGTAACTTTATCTATTTACAGCTGAATTGAATCGAACGTAACGAAAAGTTTAAGTTTTTTTTATTTAATTCGCAGAGAATGGATTCAAGTGGAAAACAAATCAAAATCAAATAATTGTAAAATTCAAACGACAAGCCAGCTGTATACACACATACGTACGTATTTATACATAAACTAAAACAAAAAAAAACGTGAACCGCAACTTTAACATACAACAACAATAAATACAAAAAGGAAACCGAAATGAATTCTCATACGACTGAGCGAACGATCGAGATGATATTTATTCGGACAGTTTTAAGCCATTTTTTGTGATCATTGAAGCATTTTGTGTGCACTTGTCATTTTGACAAGCGGAAATTGCCGCAACTTTTTGCTGTACAGCAGGACAGCAAAACAACATAAAGTAACTATAAATATATATATATATAAGGAATCTTATATATGCGACAATATTATCAAAAGTATTTACAATATAAAATTGTTCTATTACACAAGACTAGATGTGTGAGAGAGAGGGAGAGAGAGAGAGAGAGAAAGAGAGAGAATATATTATATTACTTATGTAAACAACTTGTAAAAAAATATCAAATATTTTCTAAAGCGACTATTAGTCTATTCGTGGCCCTTCTAAACAGTTAATTTAAACAGAACACTGCATTTAGTTTCGAATTTCTTTTCTTTGAAAGACCCTTCACCAGTTTTCTCTAAGAAAACGCATCCCTGCTTGTCGAAACTTTTCTCTAATAAAAAAAATAATTTCTCTTCTAAGCTCGGATTCTCTCCCCAGCTCGCAAATTTCTCTAAAAAAACCTTTTTTTTGGCAGATTTGTCTCTCGATCCGAGCTAGAACTTTTTTAATGAAAGTTCACCCACTTTGAAAATCTAACTCGTTTGGTCGCAAATCTTTCTCGGGAGCTCGAAAATTTCTCACCTGATACAAACTAGAATTTTTCTCCAAAGAAATCTCACCCGCTAACTCGGAAATTTCTCTCACTTACTCCAAATATTCTAAAATGTATATAATTGTTCTCAATTTTCTTCTACATCGGAAATGTCTCTTAACTAAAATTTCGCAAATTTTTCTTAAGAAATCTCACTCGTTACTTTGAAAATTTTTCTAAAAAAATGTTTCTTTCTAGTTCGAAGGCAGCGACAGATTTCGAATTAAATCTCAGAAATTCTCTAAAAATATCTCTCTCGGTACCTCACAAATTTCTATGAAAAAATTTCTATGAAAGAGACTTTCCCAAAAAAAATCTCTCCCGCTAAACCAAAAGAGATCTCTACTGAAAACTCTTCTTCGAAATTTTCTCTAAAGAAATCTCTCTCATTAATTTGGAAAATTCTGTAATAAAATTTCTCTCTAATATTGTGAATGAATACTCTTACTAACAAAAAATAATAATAAAGTCAGGTGTTTGCACACTTCGCCGTAGCACCTTTATTCTTGGGCTGAATAAGGGTACAAAATCTACAGGTAAGTTTGATTCTTCTATAGATAATATATCATTTGTTCAAAAACAGCCTCCATGGAAAAGATGTTTAAATTGTCAAACCACGAATCTAGTGAGTATTAATGAAAATGTTAAAAATACAATAAAATAGAAAATCAATTTATTTTACGATTAATTTTTTTTTCAAAAATACTAATGACTTTTTCTCTTCACGGTTTCATTTATTTATTTATTGTGAAAATGAAAGAATCAAAGAAACAATAAAACACGAATACTAAATTCCGCCAAATCATTAATCATAATTAAGAATTTTTTACGCAATCTTTGGGATGTCTAATAGGAAATTCAGTCCTCAGAAAGTCATGAACAAAATTATAGGTTCTCTTGTTTTTGTACACAGATCTGGTGGTGGTGCTGCTTGTTGTGAGCGGAAGAGGTTCTGAGCCAAAACACACATTTAAGCCGTGAAGTATGTTTTATTGTGTTGTGGCTTAAGTTGGCGGTGGTTTTCCTTAAGGTGTGATGTGTCTTGGCTTAGCGGCCAACCAGTATTCCAATCCTTCTAATAAATACACACACTCACACTCAGTTTGTGCCTTCTATGGAGTCTTTGTTTTTAGCTTTGAGCTGTAAGAGTTATTCAAGCGTACTAAATTTGTTCTTTCGCTGTTCACAAACATAAAAGAAATACAAAAACAAAAACCGAATAGAGCAATGAATTACACCTTGAATATACATATATATTTTCTTTTGAAAAATCCATTAGGCAGTTGTTGTTTTTGTTTCTCACTAGAAATATAATGTTGCAGTTGCTGGGACTTGTCTTGAGTTCGATCGTTTTTTATCATCAAAATTGTGTGACTAATGATAATTTTTCAGACTGTTTTTCTTTTGCTTTTGTTTTCTTTTTGTTTCGTTAAAAGTGAATATTAAAATTTATATTTAATAGTTTTTATGTGAAACCGTTTCGGTTGGTATTATTTTACATGAATATGTCAACGTCATTCATAGTGAGGAGACGTTTTTGGTAATGCACAATAGATAACAGAATAAAGGTGAAATGAAACGTTAAAGGCAGTTAATGGAATTATGCCATCTCCCCAACTGCAAGATATTTTTCTGAAGAACTTAAAATATATCATATCTTCATATGTCTTCCTTTCCCCTCGAGCAAACTCAAAATACATCTTCAAAGAAAGAAATCTCTCTCGCTATCTCGAAAATTTCCCTAAAGAAATCTCTCTCGCTAGCGCGAAAATTTCCCTAAAGAAATCTCTCTCGCTAGCTCGAAAATTTCCCTAAAGAAAACTCTCTCGCTAGCTCGAAAATTTCCCTAAAGAAATCTCTCTCGCTAGCTCGAAAATTTCCCTAAAGAAAACTCTCTCGCTAGCTCGAAAATTTCCCTTAAAGAAATCTCTCTCGCTAGCTCGAAAATTTCCCTTAAAGAAATCTCTCTCGCTAGCTCGAAAATTTCCCTAAAGAAATCTCTCTCGCTAACTCGAAAATTTCCCTAAAGAAATCTCTCTCGCTAGCGCGAAAATTTCCCTAAAGAAATCTCTCTCGCTAGCTCGAAAATTTCCCTTAAGAAAACTCTCTCGCTAGCTCGAAAATTTCCCTTAAAGAAATCTCTCTCGCTAGCTCGAAAATTTCCCTAAAGAAATCTCTCTCGCTAACTCGAAAATTTCCCTAAAGAAATCTCTCTCGCTAACTCGAAAATTTCCCTAAAGAAATCTCTCTCGCTAACTCGAAAATTTCCCTAAAGAAATCTTCTCGCTATCTCGAAAATGTCCCTAAAGAAATCTCTCTCGCTAGCTCGAAATCTTTCTCGCTAACTCGAAAATTTCCCTAAAGAAATCTTTCTCGCTAACTCGAAAATTTTCCTAAAGAAATCTCTCTCGCTAACTCGAAAATTTTCCTAAAGAAATCTCTCTCGCTAACTCGAAAATTTCCCTAAAGAAATCTCTCTCGCTAGCTTCAAAATTTCCCTAAAGAAATCTCTCTCGCTAGCTCGAAAATTTCCTAAAGAAATCTCTCTCCTAATCTGAAATTTTCGCTTAGACAATATTTTCTTTTTTTTTTATTTTTCTACTTCAAATATTTTGATTACTTTTTTGATTACTTTTGATTAAAATTATATTAAATTTATTAACAAATTCCTCTATAATTTATTTTATTTTCATAACAATAATTTAATTTCAAATCACTATATTCACTATATTCTCTCTCTCTCGCTCTTTAAGTAATTGGTAGCACTTTAAAAAATTTTAAATAATTATTTCCCCTCGAAAATCAAAACGAAAAAAAAAACAATAACTAATCTAACACTTACAAATCATAATTATATAAATTAAACAAATTAGTGGAATTGAACAACAACAACAGCAACATTAAATAGTAATAAAATAAGCAACAACAACAAAATAATATATAGACAAAAACAACAAAAAACTAATGTCGGCAATTGCACTTTGATCTGCACTTTGTTTGCAGCAATTTGATTTTTATTTAACGCTTTGCCACACACAGACATCAAAAGCACATGTGTTCACATAAACAACAACAATAACAACAAAATGTGTAGATATGTATGACTAGTTAGTTGAATGGTCGATCAGTATGACTGTCAGCCAGTCAGTTTGGCTAAACATTTGCTTGGTTGGTTGGTTGGCTGGCTTTTTGAAGTGAAACATAACAAAAGCAAAAACAAAAACAAAAAAAGCACAAAAAAATAAATGCCGACTTTATCGACATGAAAAAAACATATACAAAAACAAACATTTCTGAGCAGATTCGTAACCACAAAACCAATAAATGGCAAAAGAGAAAAAAACAACAAAAATCAACAACAATAAAAAATTAAAAGCCAATATTCAGTTGGTCGTCTGATTCGCTTAGACAGACAGACGTATGGATGGATGCATGGATGGATGGATGATTGGACGGACATTCTTTCCAACCATCAAACGATTGCAATTACAAACATGAAAAAATATTATTGTTTATATGACGGTTAACTACAATTGTTAGGCAAATAAATGAAAATTGACCAAAATGCTCGAGAAGCAAAAAAAAAAACTGATATGAAAGAAAAAATTACGTTACTTCTTAATAGAAAAATAAACGAACCGACTTTTTTTCCAGAAAACAATACAATTTTAATGCAATTATGTGCCTTTAAAAGCTTTTTATAGTTTCTTCGTTGTTGTTGTTAGTTTTATTTGAAAATGACAGCACTAAAATGAATATTGATTTTTGTTTCGTTTTATACAAATAATCACATCATTTGATTAGACCAATATTAAGGGTATTCACTGTGAAGTGTAGAAAACCATTAAATTTTTGATTAGAAAGAAATAGGAGTGAGATCAAATAAAGAAATAAAGTCTATCATCAAACTTGAAAGTGAAAATAATTCATTCTGGTATCATCTAAATCGGCGGCTCCAGTTGTGAGATAAAAATTAATTTACATATTTTTTAAAAAATTTTTCTAAAGCTTTAATTATTCCAGTAAATGCATTCTGCATAAATGAAAGATTATACCTCGATTCTGTCCGAATAATTTGCCTTTTAATGGTCTCTTCAAATGGATCAGTAGTCTTTTCTTCGAGAACACTGTGTCGCACTTTCCTAATTCCATGAAATAAAAAGCAATATCTTTCGTCTTTAATTTGGTTATTGGTCCTCCTTTACATACCACTTTCTGTACTTGTGATTAACGAGTTATATTCATTTTCGAAATAATCAAGCTACATTACCACCAAAAAAATAGCTTCGGATTATATAGTGTCGGATTTCCTTATTTTTAACTGCAGGGAAAAAGGAATAGTTGTGGAACCTCAAACACCTCATCAACGCTCACCGTGAGACTCTTTGTCTTGAGAATCGTAATTACCTCTCTTGAATAGGACAACTGATCGTTCACAAGTTTTATTTAACTAGTGTACTTTTTTCAATAAGGGATAACTTTCAGAAACCGATTTTCAAATAAAGAAAAGAAAATTTCTCGCAAACTTCTGACGACTTTAGAAAACCGTGACGGTCAAATTTGACGATTACTATTCGAAAATGGTAGCAGAAGTTTATAAATGGTTTGTCCAAAATGCACGATCTTTTGACAATGCTTGAAATGATCAGAAGACTTAAGTTCTACGGTCCGTTGAAAATTATAAGCATGAAAACTGAATTTAAATCCAATTCAATTCCTGTTATCGATTTTCGGAATAAGGGCTTATGTGAGTGCTATAGATAATTACCGATCGATCCTAATAAAATTTGCCTAAAATATTGAATAGACTTTTCCCTTGTGGCAACAATAAGAATATATATCAAATTTCAACAAGACTTCTTTAATTTAAATTTTGTATCCTTTAACACTATAGGGCGAAGTCCAGACCTTTCAAAGTTCGCACTTAAAATAAACAAATTATTTAAACTTATATATTCTAAAATATCAAAGTCTGAATTGAAAACATGATGCAGTTTTGATGTGTTTCTAATCATATGGAAAAGGTTTTTTCGGACTTCCAATAAATACAGAGTCTTTAGATCAAAATGCAAAAAAATTTCTATATCAATTTCAATGTCATACATTTTATATATTTTGTTATAAGTGTAAATAGACACCATAGCGTGTATAGCGCTTAGAAGGAATTATCGCAGAGCTCATAATGAATGTATGTATGTATTCTTGCATCAAAACATCGTTTGAGCTATGTCTGTCTGTCTGTTTATTGTTTGCAAACTCATATCCACAATAATGGACCAACAAGATGGGTTTAGTATGTTAATAGACATAGACCGATATCTGATGCAACTTTGAAGTTCAAGCGACGAACTGTCAATTATGAACTTTTGCCATACTATTAAGTGTTCATGTCTTTATTTAAGAAAAATGTTTATATATTATATACGTTTGTGGGTATATGTCTGTATGTGTATGTATGAAACCTAACGTATTACTTCATGTGCATTTGTGGTGGAAGGAATAAGAGACTTGATATAGCAGAATCGATTGAACCTGATCTGATATGAAAAAACCGGAAACACAGTTCTTATAATATGTGAATACAAAAAGCAACCAAACTGTGAAGACCCTTAATCATCACTCACTTATTAAACAATAATAAACAATTAAGTTTTGTAAACTTAATAAAATTTTTAAAATATTATTTTATATTTCTTAATAATTTTTAACTTTAAAGAAAATTAATAATAAACAAAAAGTATTTCAACTACAAAAAATTTCATTTAAGACTTTAAATGTTTAAAAATTATAAAAATTTCCTTAATAATTTTCTTTGATATTTAACAAAAAAAAAAAAAAAACAAAAAAAAAAATAATAATAATAATAAAACAAATATGAATGTTTTTCTTCGGCTATGCCGAATCTTTAATACCCTCCACCACAAATGCGTGTGGAACTTTTCAAGACAATAAGGAATAATCAGGCTAAATTTCATCGACCTCTTTTAATTATTGTGAATGTGAGCGTGCCAACAACTGACAGACAGAAAGGCAGACAGACAGTCATACGACATAGCTTAATCGATTCAGATTTTGACATATATTTACATTATGGGGTCTGAGATGATTCCTTCTTAGCAACTTGTTGTGGTGGAGGTTATAATAATTATTAGAAAATTTCCACAAAGTGCATCAAATTGTTGTTATTGTTGTTGGCCATTGTAAAAATGCGATTGGAAAATATATTGTTAACAAAAAAAGTACAAAAAACATTTTATTTTAAGTAAACTTGTTTTTAATTTATTTAATAGATTGTCATTTCAAATTGTTGTTATTGTTGTGTTGTTTGTTTGTTGGTTACTTTTTTTTGTATAAATGTCGTTATTTATTTATCTATCTGGCAATTTTATTTATTTATTTATTTTTTCACATTTTTTTCTATTATTTCGTTGTATCTTTTACGGAACGTGTGAAAATGATTGTTTTTTATAAAATGAAGAAAAAAATTGTTAACACAACTGCAAAATTGTTGCGCACTTCGTTGCAATTTAAAGTTCTATGAATAAATGTATAGATACATAAGAAAATGTATAGATACATTGTGCCATACTTACATAGCAAAGCAAATAAACAAGCGTAGTTGTAAGATCGACATAATTGTGAAAAAAGTTTTGTAAGTGGAAAGTAACTGTCGTGACATAAATGGCGAATAGTTTCACATTTGTTTATAAGTTATTATCAAATAAATGATGATTTAAATGGTTTTGAAATAATTATTAATTAAATATTTAATTTAAATTGAAAAAGAAAATATTCTTTGCATCAGAAAAGGAAATTATAATAAGATGTGGCGTCATAGTTATAATTTTATAAATATTATAATGATTTATTAAATGGAAACATCGAACATTTTTTACACCTTACAAGTGAAGAAAGCGGTTACATAAATATACTTCTTTTGTCATAATTAGTTTAAGTAGGTGGTGTTGTTGGTAACTACCCTCTGTGGAAAGTATTTTACCAGGAGATATTCTATGACTTTTTTGCAGTGGTTCTTTTCGGATTCGAATTTTTAAAATATAAAGAGCCAAGATGTTGCGAAATAGCAAATATTATTTCTCTGTTACATATATCAGCAAAGTGGGTTTCAGTCACTTTAAAAAAATCAAAGTTCGTACGAAATGGAGCGAAAAGTAAAAGTCACCGGTAAAGGCTCAATATATAAGAAGATATTAACATTTGAACACCGAATCTGTAAGCGTAAACTTCAAACTTCAAAGAAAATTGAAATCCGAATGACTCTGTACAGCTGCAAAGCCCAGACAGTTGGAAGATAATCGTCAAAAGTACGGAAAATGTTTAAAAGCCTTTTTGGTAATAAATGCACAGACTTTGCAATTTAAAATACAGCGAAGAATATATAGAGGCTTTAATTCTATTAAGAAAAGCTAAACGGTACTAGGGCGCAGTTAGTAAAATATGGAATATGTTTAGAAACCTTTCTGGTAATAAATAAACAATTTTATTACAAAATGGAGCGAAAAGTAAAGTCACCGGTAGAGGCTCAAATCGATTAAGGAAAGCTTGGTGCTTGGGCTCGCAGTTCGTAGGAAAAAACTAACTTTTTTGCGTACTTTTTAAATAAAGTTTTTTTAAGCGAAATGATTTTCGTATCATCTGCTACGACTTTGTAATTGGAGAATAACCTGAATAAACCTACCTAATGGGACAATTATAGTGCTATGAAGAATATTAACGCTATAATACGTATGTGGAATCTTTCCCAAAATAAAGAAAATTTCACAATTGTAATGATACAGAAAGGATTTGAAAATATCATCATCAGGTAAATCGCTTAAATGAAGGATTAGTAAATATTTTGTATTACAAAATAGTATTGTCGGCAATTTTTTTTTGGGTTGTTGCCGCAATCCTTTGATAAAGTATAACAGAATTTTGCCACCATCACGTACACGTAAATTGTTAGAAATTAATTTGTGTGATCGGCATTTCAGGGGTAAAATGTAACGTCTTTATAACTGAAGAATTATGTATAAATTTAGCGTTCTCCAGTGAAGTGTTTTGGGACTGACTCTTTACTTTGCCTTTATGTGATGATTTGTCAATTCAGAAATCTTAGTACATACCAAAGACCCCTAACTTAGCACTTAACAAGTGAGAAAGCTTGGAAACATGGTTGAAGAAATGGAGAATAAAAGTAACGCAACCTGAAAGAAAGTATTCACATATCGTCTAATAGTTTTAACATCCATCAGGTGATTATATTTAATTTAATAGTCGACTTACATATGAAGTTAATAGTCTCTGGCTTATAAACCATCAATTAAAACAATGTCTAGACAATAAGTTATCCGGTATTAAACGTTTACAAAGCCAAGAAATTGATATCCCTGTACGGTGGGCAGTTACCAAAACAAGTATTAATATTGTATTGTGGGCACAATCATAAATTCAATATTTCCTGCTCTCCGTGGCAGAGGCAGATCCAATAAAAAAAATATTACTTATTAAATATATTTAGGACTTTCATCAATATAATTGCAAAAGTGCTAACTCCAATGGGATTATGTGTACATCCGTCAATCAAGAAAGGATTATTTTTCTGCAAAAAAACAAGTACTGAAGTAAAAAAGTACTCGTTTGTCTACCACTTCAGCTATTCACCATCCGCCTTAAGAATATAATAAGCGAAATCTGTTCCGTGAAAAGTGCTATTACATAGAGTCTCTTATTGATTTGGATTATGCAGATGACAGTTGTCTACTCTGGCGCAAATTAAAAATTAAGACCATTGTAATCAATAAATAGAGTTCAAATAACATACATAGATACAGACGTAATAAAAAGTTCAATAAAGCGTGATGGACATTCAGATGCTCAGAATATCTAACGCATGTGAAAAATTCACACAAAAACTACAGATTTTCATCAGCAAGTGTCACAGAAATATATGCAAAATATTCTGACATAACAGTATTAACTTCATGGATATCTCGAATACTACCAACTAGATATGTATTATAGTACAAAACACACGTGGAAAATGGAAATCGATTGGCCAATCGGAATGGCACTAAAGTACAATCAAAAAGGAGCATATAGAGACGTTCAATTTTCCAAGCTTTAGGTTAACAACCTAACAACAAAATCGAATAAGATGTAGGTCCTTTGTGGAAGACATGTACTCCGTCAATGGTGCTTTCATAAAATTTCAAAAAATGCGAAAACTTAAATTAGAAAATTTTGCAGTACTTTTTTGGGTAGATAATCACAAATTTTGTACTATTTTTTAATTCTACGATATTTATTATAATTGCTAACCAAATAATATCCAAATGAAAGTATGATCTTATGTCTACGAATGTATTTTGGAATTGTTTTTTCTACAAACTATTAGTGTTTGGTTCCAAAACCGCCTAACGCTGTAGGATCATAATGCTAGATATTTAATTCTTTTAAGTCCTTTTATTACATAACACTCCTTTTCTAATTTAAGATCTAACAGTTTTCTTTAAAGCTTTAAGATTTCCAAATTCAAGTATCAACTTATCAATCTTTGATTTTAAAATTTAAATCAAATTTTTGCAAAAAAAAAATCTAAAAATCTCTGGGATATATTTTTCATTGTTTTATATTAATTTTAAAAAAAAAAAAAAAAAAACTATTTTTCATCTACCAGAAGTAA
>PYHX02000495.1:45630565-45647315 GCA_004302925.2 Cochliomyia hominivorax
AAATGCCCGACTAAATTCCAATATAAAATGATACCAACTGAATGCTCTGTGTTTGGTAGGATATGAAAAAGTGTTCTATGGCGGAGATCTAGAAAAAGGTCTGTCTAGGTTTTCATTAAACTTGAAGAAATTCGTTGGTTCGTGGGAATGTTAGATACAGAATGTCAGATAATGATAAACCACGAATGCAAAAAGGCTTATGGAAAGCCCGGACCACCAGTCATATCAACATCGAATGTAATGATTTGTGTTTGGTGAATTTTCTTATAAATTGGTAAAAATGGGCTCTGCTGGTCACATGAGAATTTTATAAAACCCAAATGTTTCATTTAAAATTAACAGTTAACTAAAATTACAATTAACTAAAAAATTACCAGACAAGTGGCCCTGATTTAACTAGGAGAGTTATAATGCAAAGAACTATCTATATATGAGTAAATTTCATAATACCAATTGCCAATTTGGATGTGAAAATGTCACAGAAAGTCAGACGATTATATATATCCCAAGAATTATTTATGGAACTTTAAAAGATTTCTTCTGTAAAATGACAACATTGGTAGACCTCTCACTCAATACTTTTCCTAATGAGGAGTATAAAAATCGTCTATACCGTATTGTAACTTCTTTTATAACATTAAGTTCATATTGATTTTATTTTTCGTTTTTTACCTTATTCGCAAAAAAAATCGTTTATATCGCTTCTTTTGCGATAAACAAATTGCCAAGAAACGGCAAAAAGAAAAAGTAAATAAAAGAAGAAACAAAATAAAAAGAAGTTGATGATAGCGTGACAGTAGCTAATGATGGGTGAATGTGAATGCGGCTGCTGGCAGCCAACTGTGGCGATTATACTTACGTATCCAGACATGGAATACTTAGAATTTGTATTTAAGTTGTTTTTGTAAGTACTTCACTACTATTTCATGCGTTTTGTAAATATGTATGTAGCGAAACGTTACAACAGGAGGGGTTTTTCTTTAGTTTTTTCAACAAAAACTTCTTTTTTGAAGTTTGCGTATGGGAGAGTCATAAATACTAGAATAAAACTTTGATGGAGGCAGATTATTAAATAAACTAAGAAGCAGAAAAAGAAGAAACAAATAAATAACGTAAAACTTAAAGAGAAAAAAGGGGTCAACAATTAAAAGTAATGACTGTAATTGAGAATTAAATTGAAATGAATTGCAGTGTGGCATGAAATTTGTTATTTGCGTTTTTAAACTTTTTTGTCTCGATTTTCATGGGTCAAGATATGATAAACGAAATTCATTAGAATTTTTTTTCAAATATAATTTAATAATTAAAATATTTTTTTTTCGTTTGGCGGGAAATATTGATTTAAAGTTGCCTTTTTCTAAATAAATTGAAAACGTCTGTTTAGAAGTCATTGCTTTTTTCTATGGTGGGTTTCATAGTTAATGGACCTTGTTAGAAAGTACAGTAGCGAAGTCTAAAATGAAATAGCAGGATCCATTGTGCAAAAATTGATACATCATGCGGAAGTATTATAATAGTTTAAGAGATATAAGCATTATATCCACCAAATTTTCCCATGGAATTGTTAACATATTTGTGTAAACATTTTTAACAATTAAGCGCGAACTATTTAAAAATTTTCTTTTTGAATATATTATTTTAGATATCGGTCTATATTTTTTTCCATAGAATCAATTATTTGCTTTCGACTGAAAACTCACATCATTAAATCACGATGTTCATATGATCTTAGGAAAAAACAATTAATTTTAAAGTCTATTTGAAAGAACTGCAAATATATCCGATAGATAATCAGGGGATTTAGAACAGTTCTCTGACTAGTTTGTACCCAAAATTTATATAGAATCGTATATGCTGCAAACAAAAATACTCATGTTGTTTAACGCATAAAAAAACCCATGTTCAACTTCCACGCAGCCGAGCATTGGTAAAAAATAAATTAAATCTTCTGTAGAGGTTATAAAACATGGATTCAAATAGCATTTGTTATAAAATAATTAACAATTTATTTTTTTAATAAATTCTAATTTCGGCATTTGTGACATGCAAGATGCTCTTAAGGTCTTATGACTTTAATTCAAATGGCATCGAATTACTTTACTTTGAGTAATGTAGTTAAATGTAGAGCGATAACTATTTGTATAACTCCCAGGGGTAAAAATATTCTTAGTTTTGGCAACAGTCTTCTTAAAGCAATTCCTTCAATTATATTACCGATTCTTGGATATATATTAAAGTAGATTCTTATTAAGGGAAATTGAAATATTTCATTTGCTCAAACACCATCCATAAACAAAAGACTTAAGCAACAAACTTGCAATATTATTACTCATCAAAAGTAAACTCATCTTTTAATGGTGCAACACTATGCACCATTACACAAACAAACATTTCACTTAATAGTTATTTCTTTCCAAAAATAAAAAAATAACATCTAAAATTTCACTTTCTAACAAAATTGAAAATGTTAACCAACAATGTACTTCACAACAACAAAAATAGCACAAAACTTTTATTAATTATTTGCGAAAAAATAATTTTGCAAAATTTTTCTTTAGCAAAAAATTGTATTTTCATAAACGAAAAACAGCGAAACTAAAGCAAAACAACAAAAAATAAAATTTAAACAACAACAACAACATTTAAAATTGCATGATGTTGATGATTATTTAACATAAAAGTAACCAACAGAGTAATTGACAACAATAATAATGTACCACATACTGTGGGAACATGGAATATTGTAAAGTTATGTTTATTTGTTGCAGACAACATGCAGTATAAAAGTATGTTTACAACAACAATAGCTTCTCATACAGTTTTCATCATTGAAAATAGTTGTCGACAATATCGACAACATAAATAAAGAAGATATTAAACAAATCAACCATGTGATCACAGAAGCTACTTAAAACTCCAAAATAAAACTTTCATATAGTCCGTTGTGTATTGACTATAGAAATTCATACAACTGCCATACGGATTAGTTTTTGTATTTTTCTTTATTTTTTATTATTATTATTTTTTTTTTTTGTAAATTTGCATATAAATGCACATCATAATTTCGTAAAAGGTTTTTTGTTATGTTTATTTAAACATATGAGAATTAAAGGCAAAAAGTTTGCCAGATTGATTAACTGCATGAACAATTTAGAAAAATGTTTCCTGAATATATTCTTTCCATTTTAAATTCAATTTCCATTTAGTTCTTATATAGACATAGTTCAGTTCTAGTTCAGTTCTAGTTCAGTTGTAGTTTAGGTCTAGTTCAGTTCTAGACCAGTTCTAATTCATTTCAAGTTCAGTTCTAATTCAGTTTTTAGTTCAGTTCTAGATCAGTTCTTGTTGAGTTCTAGATCAGTTCTGTAAAGTTCTAGTTCAGTTCTATTAAGTTAAAGATCAGTTTTAGTTTAGTTCTAATTCACCTCTGGTTCAGTTATATTTTCATTAACGGAAAAAATGTAAATCACTGCTGAATTAGAATCATTTTCATATTAAGATAAATTGAATGAAATATTTTTTTATGAATTGATTATTTTAAAGACATCTGGTCACACTAAGTTGGTCGTGAAGTCTTTCATTTAGTAATCTGAAGACTGAGCTTTTTTTGTATAATATTTGCAATCTTTATTATGAAAAGTTCCTCTAAATATTCGTCGAACGCATTTGGCGAATATGTCAGTCAAAGTTGTTGGCTGAACTCATTAAGAGTTTTAAACTCAACGGGTGGTTTTGTGAGCATGTGATGATCATGATGATCATAAAACTGCTACATCATCTGTTGCTGCAGCGTCACAACCATTTTTTTTGTATTAAAAAAACAACAATATTAACATGTATTTTGTTTGCTAAAAAAATGCAAAGATTTTTTCCTTTTTCGATTTTATTTCAAACATTATCATGCAATTTCTTTGCAGTAGATATGTAATTTCGTATTTTTTTCTCTTTTTTGAATTTTTGTTTAATTTTTGGTCAAGTAGTTAAGTTGAAAACAAATAAAGAAAAAAAAAGAAGCGAAATTTACTAACTATTTTCGCATTTTTTATACACTTCAACTTACTTATTTACTCTCTCAATCCCCATTGAGGCTGTTTGCCTTACCGAGTCTATGAATTGTTGGAGGAAAAAAAGTTGAAACATTGTTAACAAAACACTTAAATACCACACAATTACAAAAATGGTAAAAACTACTTCATTTCAAACCATAATTGGCATTGAAACTTAAATCTAGAATGAAAAATTAACTAACGAAAAAAAATTACACAATTTGCTATTAAAATCTCTAGAGAGAAATTCTTTTGGGGATTTAGAAGTATGAATTGCAAAGATAAATTTAATTATTTATTTGCTGAAAGAAAAAACAACTAAGAATTTGTTAAAATATTCATGACTTTTTGCAATGCGCAATAAATAAGCGGGTCATGGAAATTCTAAAGGTTTCATGAATAATTTTAAAGGCCAAATTAAAGTTTAAAAACAATAAAACTAAAAAAAATAAACGGCTGATCAGTGATTTTTTAAACAAGTAAAAAAATAAATTTTATTTACGTTTTTTTAAGAACTTTATTTATAAAATTTCGTTTCTTTACTTAACTATTAAACACTTGTTCAAAAATATTTTTTTTTTTGTAAAAAACTCTTCGAGTTAAAGAAAACACTCTCGCTAGCTCGAAATTTTCTCTAAAGAAAACACTCTCGCTAGTTCGAAATTTTCTCTAAAGAAAACACTCTCGCTTGCTTGAAATTTTCTCTAAAGAAAACACTCTCGCTAGCTTGAAATTTTCTCTAAAGAAAACACTCTCGCTAGCTTGAAATTTTCTCTAAAGAAAACACTCTCGCTAGCTTGAAATTTTCTCTAAAGAAAACACTCTCGCTAGCTTGAAATTTTCTCTAAAGAAAGAACGAATTATAAGAAATCTCTGTATAAATGATCAATAGTTCAATAAATCTTTATTTTCAAATCATTTTCTAATATCAAACACTTAATGATTATCCTTTCCTGCCATCGCTTATTCAAAAGCAAACTTTTACCACCGACTTTATAACCATTTAAACAGCAATAAAAACTAACCCATCATTCATCTAATGAGTTGTTATCATTAGAAAAATAAAATTGTTAAAAAATTGCAATAACAAAAACATAAAAATTATTACTTCCTATAAAAAATTAACAATTTTATGGCCAAACGTTTGAAGTTAAGCCGGCATCTTGACAATAGTTGCATTTGAAGTGGCGGTATGCTAAAAAAGAAATAAATGCCGACAGACACATATTAAAGCTGAAAAAGATAGACGGATGATGTGTCCGTCCAAACCACAAAAGTGCAAATGTCAATATAATCAAAGTATAAAGTAAATGAATGAAAGGCTGCCTCAATGGCTGCCTGGACAAATAAATGGATGGATGGATGGTTAGATCGGAAGAGAGAACGAGAGAATGAGAGAAAAAGGCACGACAATCATCAAGGAAACAAACGAAAAAAATAAACTGAAAAACAATTTTAAAAATTGTCGTCATGATAATGACCATAAAAATAAATAATAAAATTAATGTAACTTTATCTATTTACAGCTGAATTGAATCGAACGTAACGAAAAGTTTAAGTTTTTTTTTATTTAATTCGCAGAGAATGGATTCAAGTGGAAAACAAATCAAAATCAAATAATTGTAAAATTCAAACGACAACCAGCTGTATACACACATACGTACGTATTTATACATAAACTAAAACAAAAAAAACGTGAACCGCAACTTTAACATACAACAACAATAAATACAAAAAGGAAACCGAAATGAATTCTCATACGACTGAGCGAACGATCGAGATGATATTTATTCGGACAGTTTTAAGCCATTTTTTGTGATCATTGAAGCATTTTGTGTGCACTTGTCATTTTGACAAGCGGAAAATTGCCGCAACTTTTTGCTGTACAGCAGGACAGCAAAAGCAACATAAAGTAACTATAAGGAATCTTATATATGCGACAATATTATCAAAAGTATTTACAACATAAAATTGTTCTATTACACAAGACTAGATGTGAGAGAGAGACAGAGGGGAGAGAGAGAGTGAAAATATTATATTACTTACGTAAACAACTTGCAAGATTGCAAGTAAAAAATGAAAGATATTGTCTAAAGTGACTATAAGTCTATTCGTGCTATTCGTGGCTCTTCTAAACAGTTAATTTAAACAGAACACTGCATTTAGTTTTCGAATTTCTTTTCTTTGAAAGACCCTTCACCAGTTTTCTCTATGAAAACGCATCCCTGCTTGTCGAAATCTTTCTCTAATAAAAACTCTTTAAAGAGCTCCATTATCAAAAATAATTTCTCCCTTAGCTCTGATTCTCTCCCTAGATCGCAAATTTATCTAAAGAAAACTTTCTCTCCAGCTAGCAGATTTGTCTCTCGATCCAAGCTAGAACTTTTTTTAATGAAAATTCCCCCACTTTAAAAATCTCACTAATTAGCTCGGAAATATTTTTAAACAAATCTCTCTCGCTAAGTGGAAAGCTTACTCGCTAGCTCGTAAATGTTCCTAAAGAAACCTCACTTGCTATCTCGCAAAATTTTCTAAAGCAATTTCACTCGTTAGCTCGCAAATCTCTCACGGGAGCTCGAAAATTTCTCACCTGATACAAATTAGAATTTTTATCCAAAGAAAACTCCTTTATTTCTCTAAAAAAATCTCACCCAGTAACTCAGAAATTTGTATAGATATCTCACTCGCTAGTTAAATATTCTAAAATCTATCTAATTTGTTCTCAATGTTCTCTACATCGGAAATGTCTCTTAACTAAAATTTCGCAAATTTTTTTTAAGAAATCTCTCTTGTTACTTCGAAAATTTTTCTAAAAAAATTTTTCTTTCTAGTTTGGAGGCAGCGACAGATTTCGAATGAAATTTTGGAAATTTCTCTAAAAATATCTCTCTCGGTACCTCACAAATTTCTATGAAAAGATCTTTTTCGCTTACTCGAGACTTTTCCTAAAAAAAGAATTCTCAATTGAAATCTCTTCTTCGAAATTTTCTCTAAAGAAATCTCTCTCATTAATTTGGAAAATTCTGTAATAAAATCTCTCTCCAAAATTTGTGAATGAATAGTCTCACTAAACAAAAAAGAAACGAAGTCAGGTGTTTGCACACTTCACCGTAGCACCTTTATTCTTGGGCTGAATAAGGGTACAAAATCTACTGGTAAGTTTGATTCTTCTATAGATAATATATCATTTGTTCAAAAACAGCCTCCATGGAAAAGATGTTTAAATTGTCAAACCACGAATCTAGTGAGTATTAATGAAAATGTTAAAAATACAAAAATATATAGAAGATCAATTTATTTACGATTAATTTTTTTTTTTCAAAAATACTAATGACTTTTTCCCGTCACGGTTTCATTTATTTATTTATTGTAAAAATGAAAGAATCAAAGAAACAATAAAACACGAATACTAAATTCCGCCAAATCATTAATCATAATTAAGAATTTTTTACGCAATATTTGGGATGTCTAATAGGAAATTTACTCCTCAGAAAGTCATGAACAAAATTATAGGTTCTCTTGTTTTTATACACAGATCTGGTGGTGGTGCTGCTTGTTGTTGTGAGCGGAAGAGTTTCTGAGCCAAAAACACACATTTAAGCCGTGAAGTATGTTTTATTGTGTTGTGGCTTAAGTTGGCGGTGGTTTTCCTTAAGGTGTGATGTGTCTTGGCTTAGCGGCCAACCAGTATTCCAATCCTTCTAATAAATACACACACTCACACTCAGTTTGTGCCTTCTATGGAGTCTTTGTTTTTAGCTTTGAGCTGTAAGAGTTATTCAAGCGTACTAAATTTGTTCTTTCGCTGTTCACAAACATAAAAGAAATACAAAAACAAAAACCGAATAGAGCAATGAATTACACCTTGAATATACATATATATTTTCTTTTGAAAAATCCATTAGGCAGTTGTTGTTTTTGTTTCTCACTAGAAATATAATGTTGCAGTTGCTGGGACTTGTCTTGAGTTCGATCGTTTTTTATCATCAAAATTGTGTGACTAATGATAATTTTTCAGACTGTTTTTCTTTGCTTTTGTTTTCTTTTTTGTTTCGTTAAAAGTGAATATTAAAATTTATATTTAATAGTTTTTATGTGAAACCGTTTCGGTTGGTATTATTTTACATAAAATGTCAACGTCATTCATAGTGAGGAGACGTTTTTGGTAATGCACAATAGATAACAGAATAAAGGTGAAATGAAACGTTAAAGGCAGTTAATGGAATTATGCCATCTCCCCAACTGCAAGATATTTTTCTGAAGAACTTAAAATATATCATATCTTCATATGTCTTTCCTTTCCCCTCGAGCAAACTCAAAATACATCTTCAAAGAAAGAAATCTCTCTCGCTATCTCGAAAATTTCCCTAAAGAAATCTCTCTCGCTAGCGCGAAAATTTCTCTAAAGAAACTCTCTCGCTAGCTCGAAAATTTCCTAAAGAAACTCTCTCGCTAGCTCGAAAATTTCCCTAAAGAAAACTCTCTCGCTAGCTCGAAAATTTCCCTAAAGAAAACTCTCTCGCTAGCTCGAAAATTTCCCTAAAGAAAACTCTCTCGCTAGCTCGAAATTCCTAAAACTTCTCGCCTCGAAAATTCCTAAAAAACTCTCTCGCTAGCTCGAAAATTTCCCTTAAAGAAATCTCTCTCGCTAGCTCGAAAATTTCCCTAAAGAAATCTCTCTCGCTAACTCGAAAATTTCCCTAAAGAAATCTCTCTCGCTAACTCGAAATTTTCCTAAAGAAATCTCTCTCGCTAACTCGAAAATTTTCCTAAAGAAATCTCTCTCGCTAACTCGAAAATTTCCCTAAAGAAATCTCTCTCGCTAGCTTCAAAATTTCCCTAAAGAAATCTCTCTCGCTAGCTCGAAAATTTCCCTAAAGAAATCTCTCTCCTAATATGAAATTTTCGCTTAGACAATATTTTTCTTTTTTTTTACTTTTCTACTTCACATATTTTGATTACTTCGTTATAAACAATTATATTAAATTTATTAACAAATTCCTCTATAATTTATTTTATTTTCATAACAATAATTTAATTTCAAATCACTATATTCTCTCTCTCGCTCTTTAAGTAATTGGTAGCACTTTAAAAAATTTTTAAATAATTATTTCCCCTCGAAAATCAAAACGAAAAAAAAAACAATAACTAATCTAACACTTACAAATCATAATTATATAAATTAAACAAATTAGTGGAATTGAACAACAACAACAGCAACATTAAATAGTCATAAAATAAGCAACAACAAAAAAATAATATTATAGACAAAAACAACAAAAAACTAATGTCGGCAATTGCACTTTGATCTGCACTTTGTTTGCAGCAATTTGATTTTTATTTAACGCTTTGCCACACACAGACATCAAAAGCACATGTGTTCACATAAACAACAACAATAACAACAAAATGTGTAGATATGTATGACTAGTTAGTTGAATGGTCGATCAGTATGACTGTCAGCCAGTCAGTTTGGCTAAACATTTGCTTGGTTGGTTGGTTGGCTGGCTTTTTGAAGTGAAACATAACAAAAGCAAAAACAAAAACAAAAAAAGCACAAAAAATAAATGCCGACTTTATCGACATGAAAAAAAACATACACAAAAACAAACATTTCTGAGCAGATTCGTAACCACAAAACCAATAAATGGCAAAAGAGAAAAAAAACAACAAAAATCAACAACAATAAAAAATTAAAAGCCAATATTCAGTTGGTCGTCTGATTCGCTTAGACAGACAGACGTATGGATGGATGGATGGATGATTGGACGGACATTCTTTCCAACCATCAAACGATTGCAATTACAAACATGAAAAAATATTATTGTTTATATGACGGTTAACTACAATTGTTAGGCAAATAAATGAAAATTGACCAAAATGCTCGAGAAGCAAAAAAAAGACTGATATGAAAGAAAAATTACGTTACTTTTTAATAGAAAAATAAACGAACCGACTTTTTTTCCAGAATACAATACAATTTTAATGCAATTATGTGCCTTTAAAAGCTTTTTATAGTTTCTTCGTTGTTGTTGTTGTTGTTAGTTTTATTTGAAAATGACAGCATTAAAATGAATATTGATTTTTGTTTCGTTTTATACAAATAATCACATCATTTGATTAGACCAATATTAAGGGTATTCACTGTGAAGTGTAGAAAACCATTAAATTTTTGATTAGAAAGAAATAGGAGTGAGATCAAATAAAGAAATAAAGTCTATCATCAAACTTGAAAGTGGAAATCATTCATTCTGGTATTATATTAATCGGCGGCTCCAGTTGTGAGATAAAAATTAAATTTACATATTTTTTAAAAAATTTTTCTAAAGCTTTAATTATTCCAGTAAATGAATTCTGCATAAATGAAAGATTATACCTCGATTCTGTCTGAATAATTTGCCTTTTAATGGTCTCTTCAAATGGATCAGTAGTCTTTACTTCGAGAACACTGTGTCGCACTTTCCTAATTCCATGAAATACAAAGTAATATCTTTCGTCTTTAATTTGGCTTTTGGTCCTCCTTTACATACCACTTTCTGTACTTGTGATTAACGAGTTATATTCATTTTCAAAATAATCAAGCTACATAACCACCAAAAAAATGGCTTCGGATTATATTGTGTCGGATTTCCTTATTTTTAAATGCAGGGAAAAAGGAATAGTTGTGGAACCTCAAACACCTCATCAACGCTCACCGTGACACCCTTTGTCTTGAGTATCGTAATTACCACTCTTGAATTGAACAACTGAAACCGATTTTCAAATAAAGAAAAGAGAATTTCTCGCAAACTTCTGACGACTTTAGAAAACCGTAAGGGTCAAATTTGTTGATTACTATTTGAAAATAGCAGCAGAATCAGAAGATCAGAAGACTTAAGTTCTACGGTCCGCTGAAAATTATAAGCATGAAAAATGATTTTAAATCCAATTCAATTCCTGTTATCGATTAGTATCTCATTACAACTCTTAAAATTATCAAAATCGATTAAGTAGAAACATTTTTTAGTCAAAAATATAACCGATATTATAACTTATTAAGTGTTCATGACTTTTATTTAAGAAAAATGTTTATATATTATATACGTTTGTGGGTATATGTATGCATGTGTATGTATGAAACCTAACGTATTTACTTCATGTGCATTTGTGGTGGAAGGAATAAGAGACTTGATATAGCAGAATCGATTGAAACTGATCTGATATGAAAAAAAACCGGAAACACAGTTCTTATAATATGTGAATACAAAAAGCAACCAAACTGTGAAAAGCAACCAAACTGTGAAGTTTTGTAAACTTAATAAAATTTTTAAAATATTATTTTATATTTCTAAATAATTTTTAACTCAAAAGAAAATTAATAATAAACAAAAAGTATTTCAACTACAAAAAATTTCATTTAAGATTTTAAATGTTTAAAAATTATAAAAATTTCCTTAATAATTTTCTTTGATATTTAACAAAAAAATAAAATAAAATAAAATAAATAAAACAAATATGAATGTTTTTCTTCGGCTATGCCGAATCTTTAATACCCTTCACCACAATGGAAATGCCGTGTGGAACTTTTCAGGACAATAAGGAATACTCAGGCTAAATTTCATCGACCTCTTTTAATTATTGTGAATGTGAACGTGCCAACAACTGACAGACAGACAGACAGACAGACAGACAGACAGTCATACGACATAGCTAAATCGATTCAGATTTTGACATATATTTACATTATGGAGTCTGAGATGATTCCTTCTCAGCAACTTGTTGTGGTGGAGGTTATAATAATTATTAGAAAATTTTCACAAAGTGCATCAAATTGTTGTTATTGTTGTTGGCCATTGTAAAAATGCGATAGAAAAATATATTGTTAACAAAAAAAAGTACAAAAAACATTTTATTTTAAGTAAACTTGTTTTTAATTTATTTAATAGATTGTCATTTCAAATTGTTGTTATTGTTGTTGTTGTTTGTTTCGTTGGTTACTTTTTTTTGTATAAATGTCGTTATTTATTTATCTATCTGGCAATTTTATTTATTTATTTTTTCACATTTTTTTTTCTATTATTTCGTTGTATCTTTTACGGAACGTGTGAAAATGATTGTTTTTATAAAATGAAGAAAAAAAATTGTTAACACAACTGCAAAATTGTTGCGCACTTCGTTGCAATTTAAAGTTCTATGAATAAATGTATAGATACATAAGAAAATGTATAGATACATTGTGGCATACTTACATAGCAAAGCAAATAAACAAGCGTAGTTGTAAGATCGACATAATTGTGAAAAAAGTTTTGTAAGTGGAAAGTAACTGTCGTGACATTAAATGGCGAATAGTTTCACATTCGTTTATAAGTTTTTATTAAATAAATGATGATTTAAATGGTTTTGAAATAATTATTAATTAAATATTTAATTTAAATTGAAAAAGAAAATATTTTGCATCAGAAAAGGAAATTATAATAAGAACTTAAAAAGGGGCGTCAAAGTTATAATTTGATAAATATTATAATGATTTATTAAATGGAAACATCGAACATTTTTACACCTTACAAGTGAAGAATGCTGTGACATAAATATACTTCTTTTGTCATAATTAGTTTAAGTAGGTGGTGTTGTTGATAAACTACCCTCTGTGGAAAGTATTTTACCAGGAGATATTCTATGACCTTATTTTTTGCAGTGGTTCTTTTCGGATTCGAATTTTAAAATATATAGACTCAAGATGTTGCGAAATAGCAAAATATTATTTCTCTATTACATATATCAGCAAAGTGGTTTCAGTCACTTTAAAAAATTCAAAGTTCGTAAATGGCCATTCACCTGCAATAGCAAAGTATATTGGAGGATCTATTACAGCGAATTTTTTAATAGATTCTTATAATAGAATTAATATTAGCAAAAATATATATAAGAAGATATTAACATTTGAACACCGAATCTGTAAGCGTAAACTTCAAACTTCAAAGAAAATTGAAATCCGAATGACTCTGTACAGCTGCAAAGCCCAGACAGTTGGAAGATAATCGTCAAAAGTACGGAAAATGTTAAAAGCCTTTTTGGTAATAAATGCACAGACTTTGCAATTTAAAATACAGCGAAGAATATATAGAGGCTTTAATTCTATTAAGAAAAGCTAAACGGTACTAGGGCGCAGTTAGTAAAATATGGAATATGTTTAGAAACCTTTCTGGTAATAAATAAACAAATTTTTATTACAAAATGGAGCGAAAAGTAAAGTCACCGGTAGAGGCTCAAATTCGATTAAGGAAAGCTTGGTGCTTGGGCTCGCAGTTCGTAGGAAAAAACTAACTTTTTTGCGTACTTTTAAATAAAGTTTTTTAAGCGAAATGATTTTCGTATCATCTGCTAACGACTTTGTAATTGGAGAATAACCTGAATAAAACCTACCTAATGGGACAATTATAGTGCCATGAAAAATATTTAACGCGACAAAATAAAGAAAATTTCACAAATTGTAATGATACAGAAAGGATTTGAAAATATCATCATCAGGTAAACCGCTTAATTGAAGAGATTAGTAAATATTTTGTATTACAAATAGTATTGTCGGTAATATTTTAGGTTGCTACGCATTCCTTAGATAAAGTAGAACAGAACTTTGCTACCATCATGTACACGTAAATTGTTAGAAATTAATTTGTGTGATCGGCATTTCAGGGTAAAATGTAACGACTTTATAACTGAAGAATTCTGTATAAATTGAGCGTTCTCCAGATAAGTATTTTGGGACTGACTCTTTACTAAATATACACGTCAGCCTGGCCTTTATGTGGAGATCTGACAATTTCAGCAATTCTTAGTACATACAAGGACCCTAACTTAGCACTTAACAAGTGAGAAAGCTTGGAAACATGGTTGAAGAAATGGAGAATAAAAGTAAACGAACTGAAAAGAAAGTACTTCACATATCGTCTAATAGTTTTAACATCCATCAGGGTGATTATATTTAATTTAAATAGTCGACTTACATATGAAGTTAATAGTCTCTGGCTTATAAACCATCAATTAAAACAATGTCTAGACAATAAGTTATCCGGTATTAAACGTTTACAAAGCCAAGAAAATATGATATCCCTGTACGGTGGGCAGTTACCAAAACAAGTATTAATATTGTATTGTGGGCACAATCATAAATTCAATATTTCCTGCTCTCCGTGGCAGAGGCAGATCCAATAAAAAAAATATTACTTATTAAATATATTTAGGACTTTCATCAATATAATTGCAAAAGTGCTAACTCCAATGGGATTATGTGTACATCCGTCAATCAAGAAAGGATTATTTTTCTGCAAAAAAACAAGTACTGAAGTAAAAAAGTACTCGTTTGTCTACCACTTCAGCTATTCACCATCCGCCTTAAGAATATAATAAGCGAAATCTGTTCCGTGAAAAGTGCTATTACATAGAGTCTCTTATTGATTTGGATTATGCAGATGACAGTTGTCTACTCTGGCGCAAATTAAAAATTAAGACCATTGTAATCAATAAATAGAGTTCAAATAACATACATAGATACAGACGTAAATAAAAAGTTCAATAAAGCGTGATGGACATTCAGATGCTCAGAATATCTAACGCATGTGAAAAATTCACACAAAAACTACAGATTTTCATCAGCAAGTGTCACAGAAATATATGCAAAATATTCTGACATAACAGTATTAACTTCATGGATATCTCGAATACTACCAACTAGATATGTATTATAGTACAAAACACACGTGGAAAATGGAAATCGATTGGCCAATCGGAATGGCACTAAAGTACAATCAAAAAGGAGCATATAGAGACGTTCAATTTTCCAAGCTTTAGGTTAACCCAACCTAACAACAAATCGAATAAGATGTAGGTCCTTTGTGGAAGACATGTACTCCGTCAATGGTGCTTTCATAAAATTTCAAAAAATGCGAAAACTTAAATTAGAAAATTTTGCAGTACTTTTTTGGGTAGATAATCACAAATTTTGTACTATTTTTTAATTCTACGATATTTATTATAATTGCTAACCAAATAATATCCAAATGAAAGTATGATCTTATGTCTACGAATGTATTATTTGGAATTGTTTTTTCTACAAACTATTAGTGTTTGGTTCCAAAAAAACCGCCTAACGCTGTAGGGATCATAATGCTAGATATTTAAATTCTTTTAAGTCCTTTTATTACATAACACTCTTTTCTAATTTAAGATCTAACAGTTTCTTTAAAGCTTTAAGATTTCCAAATTCAAGTAAAAATTATCAATCTTTGATTTAAAATTTAAATCAAATTTTTGCAAAAAAAAAATCTAAAAATCTCTGGGATATATTTTTCATTGTTTTATATTAATTTTAAAATAAAAAAAAAAAAACTATTTTCATCTACCGAAGTAACTCTTTGTGATATTTCTCTTCTTTTATTTCAGATTTCAACACTGTACAAAGAAGGACATCTGTCTGCCACATGTCATGACATCCACAAAAGCAAAACATCACATTTTCAACAGACAATAAGAAAAGTAGATTTTTCAAAATGTTGACCACAAATTATAAATAAAAAAGAATGGAAAAACTATAAAAACTTAAGGACTCCTTAACCCTTTTTTAAGAGGTTTTTTCTCTCAGCCCAATTGTCTTTAAAATCAATTGCGGAACAATAAGAATTAACAACTCGAAATTTCAAAAAATAGCAGTGGCACTGATCCATTACATACACTGTAATAAATATGTTGTTTTAATAACGAAACATTTAATTGATTGTGATTTAAGAGAAAATATCAATTAAGTGTTTTATTAAAATTTTCAATAGTGAAGGAAAATATGAAAATAACATTAATTATTTTATATATTATTTCCCCTCCACGCATACAAGCAGGACCTGTGCAATTCTAATAAATTAAACTTTATTTAAAGTTTTGATTTAATTAATGGTGGAATTTACATTTTTATTATTGTAATTTAAAATCTATTTCCTTGCTTCAGATAGAAGATATTTAAATTTGAAAATATTTAAACATTAATCTTAATACTTTTTGCCCCCAAAGTGTTACAAAACATCCGCTCCATGTTGTAAATGCTCTACAAACTGACGTGTAAGGAAACAACAGAAGAAACAAATAAAAAAAAAACTTGATTTGCAACAAAAAAATGTCAATTGCACATAAATTGATGTGGTGCATGCAATTCATTGTGCATACGAAAAGTACTTGCAACAAAAATACATGTTGCAGGTAGTCAATACAGTGGTAAAGAAAATACAAAACTCAAGTATTTGATAGAGGATAAAGAAAAGGGGAGAATACAATTCTAAACAAATTATTTTTAAGTTTGAACGATATCCAATTCAGAGTCTTGGACATAAGTTCAATGATCTAAGAAATATATTTCAGTACCTGTCACCAGGTAATCTGACAGTTCAAATAATACTGATTTACTTACTTCAAATAATGAATTTGGGATTGAATTCAGTCAAGACAAATTGATCGAATAGTAAGGCAACGTGGATAACATATAGAGATCACCGAATCAGATGAGTGAACGATTAATCTTCTTTGCTCAATATAAAGATAATCGACAAGATGGCAATTATGGACCTATCACAGCTGGAGGATCATGCAAAGAGGTGGTTAAGTATCAACTTTATTAATACAGTGATAGCAAACTGATGGTTCATTCTTTCATCTGAATTTAAAGTTCACCGGAGATAGAGAAT
>PYHX02000495.1:45647415-45693455 GCA_004302925.2 Cochliomyia hominivorax
GGATATTACATAGTCGAGCTAGACCGACATATCATTTTTACTTGTTTATTCTTATATTTATTCTAAAGATATAAATTTTATACTAAAATTTCAATTTTATACTAAAAATTCCATTTTATCAATTTTTATTAAAATTACAATTTTATACTAAACTTTATTTAATCTGCATTCAATCTCTCTAGAAATTTTACTTTATTAACGTTAATCTCCAGAAAACGCATCATCTTATAAAAAAATAAAAATATTTTTAAAATTCTAAAAATGTTACAATAAAATTTTAATCAAAAAAGCACGATCGAATTATAATTAAAGTCAGTGAGATTAACACAAAAATTAATTCCGTTTTTAATGAACTTGAATTTGTTTTGGATTTGTTCTATTGAAATAATTGCAAACTTGGCGTTTTCCATATTTTCTTTTATTTATCAACAAAAAACAACAACAAATTATATACGCATTACTACGATAACAACAACAACTGTTTGTATTTACATACAACAATAATCATGAAATTATGATGTAAGAAATCACTTTTTAAGTCATAAACATAAAAACGTGAAAAATGGTAAATAAACCTTTTTCTTTTGCTCTTTTAAAATTTCACATAAAATTGTTATTATTCACTATGGCCCATAATGAAAGTGACAGTAACTGACTGACAGAAAGCTCTCTCAACTGACAGAGTGACTAACTAATGCATTTACTGTCAACAGCCTGGCAGCGAACAGAGCTGAATGAAAATAAAAATGTCTTAAATAGTTGTTGGCAGTTTATACCACAAACTTGGTTCACCGACTGCTCCACTGACACACTTTGTTTCGGTTTACTACCGACTTTTTATGATTTTGGTTTGAACAGAAATACAATTTTTTTTTCAACAACTTGCACTTTCAAAGAGGGTTATTAAATATTTGGTTTATTGGTTGGTTGTTTGGTTGACTGCTTTAATGAATGGAATATAAATTTTTCTGTGGAAAATATTTTGAAAATTTGTTAGAAAATTAATTTTCTTGTTGAGTTTGTTGTTGCACATTTTTATGATTTTATTTACAAATGAATATGAATACGAAAAAAGCTACAAAAATAGCAGCCACAAATTGTTGCTGTTTTAAAAATGAAGTTTTTGCATTCAAATATTGAAGATGATCGCAGATTTTCAAAATAGTTTTAAAAAATTTAACTGAAATTGCAGCATAAAATTTAAATTGAGATTTTAGAATAAAATTAAGATTTTAGTATAAAAACTGTGATTTTATTAAAAAATTGAAATTTTGGTCTAAAACTAAAATTTTAACATAAAGTTAAAAATTTAGTATAAAATTAAGATTTTAGTGATATAATTGAGATTTAGTAAATAAAATTGAGATTTAGTATAAAATTGAGATTTTAGTATAAAATTGAAATTGTAGTAATAAAATTGAAATTTTAGTACAAAATTAAGTTTTAGTACAAAATTGAGATTTTAGTATAAAATTGAGATTTTAGTATAATTGAGATTTTAGTATAAAAATGAGATTTTAGTATAAAACTGAGATTTAGTATAAAAATGAGATTTTAGTATAAAATTGAGATTTAGTATAAAAATTGAGATTATAAATATAAAAATGAGAAATTAGTTATAAAATTGAGATTTTAGTATGAAATTGAGATTTTAGTATAAAATTGAGATTTTAGTAATAAAATTGAGATTTTAGTATAAAATTGAGATTTTAGTATAAAATTGAGATTTTAGTATAAAATTAAGATTTTAGTATAAAATGAAGATTTTATAAATTGAATTTTAGTATAAATGAGATTTTAATATAAAATTGAGATTTTTATAAAATTGAGATTTTAGTATAAAATTGAGATTTTAGTATAAAATTGAGATTTTAGTATAAATTGAGATTTTAGTATAAAATTGAAATTTTAGTATAAAATTGAGATTTTTAAATAAAATTGAAAATTTCAAGTATAAAAATCGAGATTTTAGTATAAAATTGAGATTTTAGTATAAATTGAGATTTTAGTATAAAATTTTTAGTATAAAAAAGATTTTTGTATAAATTATTTAACATTTGCTTTGAATTGTAGGATTTTCCTGATCTACCCGCTCTATATTTTTCAGTAGAGCTTTTTCATAGTAGCATAATCGCGACAAAATATTCGAATTTTTACTGTAAGAAATCATTAGTTTGTATTAGGACTACATCTCGCCGGTTCTATATTTTACTAGTGAAGCTATTTGCAGAGTAGATGATTGCTACAAAAGACTCTATTCTTGCTTTGTATGGTCTTCTCCGCCCTATATTTTTCTAACTGAAATTATTTTCCTGTAACAAAACTGAAAACAAAATTTTGAGACCAGAGATGTGCTAAAGAGAGGTACCTGTACCCTTAGTCATATCCAGCTATACAGAAAGACACTGTATAAAATTCCAAAAAAATCGGTTAAACCGTTTAGTCTTCAAATATACATACACAGAAGCACACATTGACTTTTTAATTATACAGAGTAAAATTTAGGATCCTGTGAAACCCCCTAACAAATTTGTACTTACATTCACATAAACACTTAATAAACAAATATTACTCAACCTTTCATTAATATTAAATTACTTCATGTTTCGCCAACTCCAAATTGCAATTCATATTCAAACACGATATTTAAAACTCTTGTGTTAAATTTAAAATAAATAAAAATTTCTTTTCATATGCAGCATTTTTTGTTGTTAATGTTGGTTTTTGCAATGTAAACATTGCAACTGTTTTTTTTCTCTTGGTTGCTGCATAGGAAAAATGCATTTGAAAATGCATTCAATCAGTTTTTGGTCATCCAAAGAAATTTTATATGGGTCTGGTCTATAAATATGCTCATGACGATCATGACATTGATATTAACACTTGAGTGTTTTAAAATAACTTTTTTTTAATAAATAAAACGATGAAAAATTTAATAAATTTATTAAACTCACGATAACTTAAAAAAATGTTCAAAGATTTATGACTTTTTACAAAAATTATTATGTTAAAATTAATCAATAAAATATATTTTTATTAAATATTTATTTTAATAATAACATTAACATTAAAGGCGAATTAATTATTACTGAAATTACATTTTGTATTAAGTGTTATGAGTCACAAGTCCATTCAAAATTGAGAGACATTTCAGAAGCCATAATAACCATTTATAACAAATTTGTTTATATTTTTTTTAGAGTTTTAAATAGTTTAAAATTTTGTACAACAAAAATTTTTTTTCAAAAATTAAAAAAAAATTTACTTTAACATAAATTGCAGTCTTTTGCCACAAATTGTGAAGCTTTATAACCCAAAATTAAAATATTAAGATCAAAAGTATTTTCCTAAATAAATGGAAATAAAAACCAGTCAGAATACTATATTCGGCTATGCCACATCTTTAATACCCATCCACCACAAAAGCCCGTGAAGTTAAATACCTTTTGTTTTGTACATACACACTAACACATTCAGTCACAAACGCATACAATATATGAAAACATTTCTTGCATAAACAAAGAGACCTTTATGAGTCATAACATTTGTTATATTTTGGATATATAACACTTCTCTACTGAACCGATTTTAATATTTTTTGAATGATAATAAAGCATATAAAGCTTTATATTATGGTAAAATTTTATTTTAATTTGTCGATTTAAAATTGAAAATTTCATAAAAGGTCTTTGTCTCAGATATCGGTCTATATCTCATTACACACTGAAAGGATTTTGTGGATGGGAAACTTCTTAGGACTTTAAGACATACTCTGGCTAAATTTTATATTGCGGATATAAGCATGCGAACAACACACAGACGGACGGAAAGGACAGACAGGCGAACATAACTAAATCGATTCAGATTTTGATTTGTTGCAAGAATATAAATACATCATAGTTCCAAGATGATTTCTTCTTAGCGTTACACACGGAATGACTTCACCACTTGTGGTGTTGGAGGGTATAATAAACGTGGTTGGACAACTAAATAAAGTGCATGTTGAAAATGTTATAAATAAGAGAAAAAAGAAATATTAATTCAGAAAAAGGAGATAAAATATATATGTATGTTAAAATTGGTAAAGAGGCAGGAGTCTCAGAAAAATACTAAAAAATATAACAACACATTTTCTAAAAAAAAAAAACAAAATTTTCAATTTATAATAAAAGTATAATGTTATCCTATATTTATAATTTTATACTGAAATATTATATTATATTTAAATTCTAATTTTATACTGAAATTGTTATTTATATTAAAATTATAATTTTATACTGAAATTATTATTTAAAAGTGAAATTATTACTTTATACTTAAGTTATAATTGTTTACAATAATTATAATTTTGTAATGGAGTTTATCCTAAAATGTTAAATTTGTACTAAAATTAAATTTTTAGTTTGTACTAATTTAATTTTAATTTTATACTTAAATTTTAGACTTTTACGAAAATGTTAATTTTATAAAAAAAAATATTTTTAAAAATCTATATTTTACACTTAAAATTCAATTTTATAAAAAAATCTTAAATCTTTTTTAAATTCTTTATTTATTACTAAATTTACATTTTGAAATTTTCATTAAAATCCAAATTTTAGTATAAAATGTTAATTTTTATAAAATATTCTAATTCTATACTTTACTCTTACTCGTGTTCATATTTATACCCGACCTCAAATTTATGCTAAATCTCAATTTTATACTGAAAATTTTCTATAGAGAAACTTTTGTAAGAATGATCGACAAAATTTTCTATAGAGAAAATTTCGTAAGAATGATCGACAAAATATTCTATAGAGAAAATTTCGTAAGAATGATCGACAAAATTTTCTATAGAGAAAATTTTGTAAGAATGATCGACAAAATTTTCTATAGAGAAAATTTCGTAAGAATGATCGACAAAATTTTCTATAGAGAAAATTTCGTAAGAATGATCGACAAAATTTTCTATAGAGAAAATTTCGTAAGAATGATCGACAAAATTTTCTATAGAGAAAATTTCGTAAGAATGATCGACAAAATTTTCTATAGAGAAAATTTCGTAAGAATGATCGACAAAATTTTCTATAGAGAAAATTTCGTAAGAATGATCGACAAAATTTTCTATAGAGAAAATTTCGTAAGAATGATCGACAAAATTTTCTATAGAGAAATTTCGTAAGAATGATCGACAAAATTTTCTATAGAGAAAATTTCGTAAGAATGATCGACAAAATTTTCTATAGAGAAAATTTCGTAAGAATGATCGACAAAATTTTCTATAGAGAAAATTTCGTAAGAATGATCGACAAATTTTCTATAGAGAAAATTTCGTAAGAATGATCGACAAAATTTTCTATAGAGAAAATTTTATAAAATTTAAATCTTAAAACGACAAAAATTTTCTATAGACAAAATTTTGAAAGAATGATCGACAAAATTTTCTATAGAGAAAATTTTGTAAGAATGATCGCCAAAATTTTCTATAGAGAAAATTTTGTAAGAATGATCGACAAAATTTTCTATAGAGAAAATTTTGTAAGAATGATCGACAAAATTTTCTATAGAGAAAATTTTGTAAGAATGATCGACAAAATTTTCTATAGAGAAAATTTATAAGAATGTTCGACAAAATTTTCTATAGAGAAAATTTTGTAAGAATGATCGACAAATTTTCTATAGAGAAAATTTTGTAAGAATGATCGACAAAATTTTCTATAGAGAATTGATCAACAAAATATTCTATAGAGAAAATTTTGTAAGAATGATCGGCAAAATTTTCTATAGAGAAAATTTTGTAAGAATGAACGACAAAATTTTTTATAGAGAAATGATCGACAAAATATTCTATACAGAAAGTTTCAAAAAAATTTTCTGTAGAAAACAATTTCATCAAATTGAATCAACAAAATTTTATATAGAAAATTCATTATTAATAGATAAATCTTCTATGGAAAAAATTTTAATGAATTTAAAAATTTTCATTTTAGAATAATGTCACCAACCCCTTAAATGCCATTGCCAGAATAATACAAACGCCAGCATACATTAAGATAGAAACCAAGAGAAAACCATTCTCTTTCAACAAAACAAATAATAAAGATAAATTTTTATAATTTTGCGTCAAACAAAACAAAACATAAACAAAATCTTGTAATTTAACTTTTAACATTATTTAGGCCGGTATTAACAAAATTAAATCATAAAAAAGCGTTAGTGAATACAAAAAAAGTGAAACTGAAAAAAACAGAACTGAGAGACTTTTTGTGTAGCAATGAAATGGAATCCAAATCGTATACAAAAAAACGTTACAAATGCTTGCAACTTACTAACACAATTTCAAATAGTTACAACCTGTTGCATTCATGGCAATAAACCAAATAATGCAATAAATTGAAAACAACAACAAAAAACTTGAAATATTAAATATTCCATCAAGTAAGGCAGTCGGACAGACAGACAGACTTGCAAACGGGGTAATAAACTAATAGTTTAACTGAATATTAGACAATCTAGGAGACTTTGAAGAAGAAGAAGAAGAAGAAGTAAAATTTAAAAAAGAAAACAAAATTGTAAAAAACCATTAAGAGCAGACAATAATTATGAGTTGCAAACAAACATACAGACGAACAACGTGCAAAAAGGTCTCGTTTGCTGCCAATCGCACTTAAATTGCAATAAGATTAAATTTACCGGCAAAAAATACTTAATACTCGCATGTGTGTATGTATGTAATAAATTCATATGATGCATGTTACTAGCAAAAACTTGCAACATAATTTACTTATAAATAAAACTTGTTTGAAATATTTTTTCCAAAAACAAAAACAAAATAAAAAAAGAATCTCTTCGGATTTCCTTAGACTTTTTTATCTTTTTATTTTGAAAACGAAGTTTTGTTGTTGTCTGTTTTCTTGTTAGATTTTCATAAATTTGTGGCGTTAAAATGTGTTCAGTCGTTCATCATTTGTTGTTGCATGTTTACTACTAAAGGTGTAGCAGTTATGATTAGCTAATATTTGTGGCATGACAGTAACTTTGTAATCTGCCTTGTCATTTGTGCAACAAAGATAAAAACCTTTTGACTGAATAAAATGTGTGACTTATTAAAGATTATAAGTAAAATTAGGGTGATATCTCATTTCTCTTCAGAAAAATTTGTGTCACTTTTTACGAAATTTCTCTGTAGAAATTTCTATATAGAATATTTTCCATAGAAAATTTTTATGAAATTTTCTCTTTAGAAAATCTGTATGAAACTTTCTATATATATATATTTTCTCTTAGAAAATTTTCAGGAAATTTCTCTATAGAAAATTTTGAGGAAATTTTCTCTATAGAAAATTTTGAGGAAATTTTCTCTATAGAAAATTTTTGAGGATAATTTTCTCTATAGAAAATTTTTGAGGAAATTTTCTCTATAGAAAATTTTTGAGAAATTTTCTCTATAGAAAATTTTGAGGAAATTTTCTCTATAGAAAATTTTTGAGGAAATTTTCTCTATAGAAAATTTTTGAGGAAATTTTCTCTATAGAAAATTGAGGAAATTTCTCTATAGAAAATTTTGAGGAAATTTTCTCTATAGAAAAATTTTTTGAAGGAAATTTTCTCTATAGAAAATTTTTTAAGGAAATTTTCTCTATAGAAAATTTTTTGAGGAAAATTTTCTCTATAGAAAATTTTTGAGGAAATTTTCTTCTATAGAAAATTTTTTAAGGAAATTTTCTCTATAGAAAATTTTTTAAGGAAATTTTCTTCTATAGAAAATTTTTGAGGAAATTTTCTCTATAGAAAATTTTTTAAGGAAATTTTCTCTATAGAAAATTTTTGAAGGAATTTTCTCTAATAGAAAATTTTTGGGAAATTTTCTCTATAGAAAATTTTTGAGGAAATTTTCTCTATAGAAAATTTTTTAGGAAATTTTTCTCTATAGAAAATTTTTGAGGAAATTTTCTCTATAGAAATTATTTTTTGAGGAAATTTTCTCATAGAAAATTTTTGAGGAAATTTTCTCTATAGAAAATTTTTGAGGAAATTTTCTCTATAGAAAATTTTTGAGGAAATTTTCTCTATAGAAAATTTTTAGGAAATTTTCTCTATAGAAAATTTTTAGGAAATTTTCTCTATAGAAAATTTTTGAGGAAATTTTCTCTATAGAAAATTTTTTGAGGAAATTTTCTCTTATAGAATTAATTTTTTTGAATTGGAAATTTTCTCTATAGAAAATTTTTGAGGAAATTTTCTCTATAGAAATTTTGAGGAAATTTTCTCTATAGAAATTTTTGAGGAAATTTTCTCTATAGAAAATTTTTGAGGGAAATTTTCTCTATAGAAAATTTTTGAGGAAATTTTCTCTATAGAAAAATTTTTGAGGAAATTTTCTCTATAGAAATTTTTGAGGAAATTTTCTCTATAGAAAATTTTTGAGGAAATTTTCTCTATAGAAAATTTTTGAGGAAATTTTCTCTATAGAAATTTTTGAGGAAATTTTCTCTATAGAAAATTTTTGAGGAAATTTTCTCTATAGAAAATTTTTGAGGAAATTTTCTCTATAGAAAATTTTTTGAGGAAATTTTCTCTATAGAAAATTTTTGAGGAAATTTTCTCTATAGAAAATTTTTGAGGAAATTTTCTCTATAGAAAATTTTTGAGGAAATTTTCTCTACAGAAAATTTTTAGGAAATTTTCTCTATAGAAAATTTTAGGAAATTTTCTCTATAGAAAATTTTTAGGAAATTTTCTCTATAGAAAATTTTTAGGAAATTTTCTCTATAGAAAATTTTTTAGGAAATTTTCTCTATAGAAATTTTTAGGAAATTTCTCTATAGAAAATTTTTAGGAAATTTTCTCTATAGAAAATTTTTAGGAAATTTTCTCTATAGAAAATTTTTAGGAAATTTTCTCTATAGAAATTTTAAGAAATTTTCTCTATAGAAAATTTTAGGAAATTTTCTCTATAGAAAATTTTTAGGAAATTTTCTCTATAGAAAATTTTTAGGAAATTTTCTCTATAGAAAATTTTTAGGAAATTTTCTCTATAGAAAATTTTTAGGAAATTTTCTCTATAGAAAATTTTTAGGAAATTTTCTCTATAGAAAATTTTTAGGAAATTTTCTCTATAGAAAATTTTTAGGAAATTTTCTCTATAGAAAATTTTTAGGAAATTTTCTCTATAGAAAATTTTTAGGAAATTTTCTCTATAGAAAATTTTTAGGAAATTTTCTCTATAGAAAATTTTTAGGAAATTTTCTCTATAGAAAATTTTTAGGAAATTTTCTCTATAGAAAATTTTTAGGAAATTTTCTCTATAGAAAATTTTTAGGAAATTTTCTCTATAGAAAATTTTTAGGAAATTTTCTCTATAGAAAATTTTTAGGAAATTTTCTCTATAGAAAATTTTTAGGAAATTTTCTCTATAGAAAATTTTTAGGAAATTTTCTCTATAGAAAATTTTTAGGAAATTTTCTCTATAGAAAATTTTTAGGAAATTTTCTCTATAGAAAATTTTTAGGAAATTTTCTCTATAGAAAATTTTTAAGGAAATTTTCTCTATAGAAAATTTTTAGGAAATTTTCTCTATAGAAAATTTTTAGGAAATTTTCTCTATAGAAAATTTTTAAGAAATTTTCTCTATAGAAAATTTGTAGGAAATTTTCTCTATAGAAAATTTGTAGGAAATTTTCTCTATAGAAAATTTGTAGGAAATTTTCTCTATAGGAAAATTTGTCCCTCATTTTCCCTAAAGAACATTTTTTCGCAGGTTTTCCCTAATGAAACTTTTGTCGCTCATTTTCTCTGTAGAAAATTTTGTAGCTCATTTTTCTATAGAATTTTTTTCACACATTTTTAGAAAATTTTTCTAAAAAATTTTGTTTCACCTATTTACGAAATTTTCTCTATAGAAAAATTTTGTCGCTCAATTTTACATAATTTTCATTATAGAAAGTTTATATATATTTGCAGAATTTATCGATAACTTTTCTTTTCTATAGAAAATTGATCGATAACTTTTCTTTTCGATAACTTTTCTTTTCTTTATTTATCGATAACTTTTCTTTTCTATAGAAAATTTATCATTAACTTTTCTTTCGATATACAATTTATCGATAACTTTTCTTTTCGATATAAAATTTATCGATAGCTTTTCTTTTCTATAGAAAATTTATCGATAGCTTTTCTTTTCTATAGAAAATTTATCGATAACTTTTCTTTTCTATAGAAAATATATCGATAAATTTTCTTTTCTATAGAAAATTTATCGATAACTTTTCTTTTCTATAAAAAATTGATCGATAACATTTCTTTTCTATAGAAAATTGATCGATTACTTTTCTTTTCGATAACTTTTCTTTTCTTAATTTATCGATAACTTTTCTTTTCTATAGAAAATTTATCGTTAACTTTTCTTTCGATATGCAATTTATCGATAAATTTTCTTTTCTATAGAAAATTTATCGATAACTTTTCTTTTCTATAGAAAATTAATCGATAACTTTTCTTTTCTATAGAAAATTAATCGATAACTTTTCTTTTCTATAGAAAATTTACCGATAACTTTTCTTTTCTTTAGAAAATTTATCGATAACTTTTCTTTTCTATAGAAAATTTATCGATAACTTTTCTTTTCTATAGAAAATTTATCGATAACTTTTCTTTTCTATAGAAAATTTATCGATAACTTTTCTTTTCTATAGAAAATTTATCGATAACTTTTCTTTTCTATAGAAAATTTATCGATAACTTTTTTTATATAAAAATTTATCGTTAACATTCTTTTCTATAGAAAATTTATCGATAACTTTTTTTTCTATAGAAAATTTATCGATAACTTTTCTCTTCTAAAGAAAATTTATCGATAACTTTTCTCTTCTATAGAAAATTTATCGATAACTTTTCTCTTCTATAGGAAATTTGTCCGACATTTTGTCTAGGCAATGGATCGACAAATTACATTTTCTATAGAAAATACATTAAATGTTAAATTTTCTATGTAAAATATCTCAATAAATGTTATTTTCTATAAAAAACTTATAAAAAGATTTATTTCTATTGAAAAATTATCGATAATACATTAGATTATTATATTATTTTTTATGAATTAGTGATAATAATATATTTATTATAAATCTATAAAAAATACCTGTGTACCCTACACGTGTAACATAGCGAGTCCGTATGACTTACTTAAACGAGTTAATTATAAATAATACGAAAGTAATAAATAAAAGTATTTTTAGAGTGTTTATGATTCGAACATTATGCAAGTATTTTATATTTTATTTATTATTAATTATTAATAGTTTTGACAGATTTGTCATAATTTACAATGACATAAAATGACTAGACTCCAATGCTTATTTTGCAACAATTGCATCCAGGAACATAAATATACGCAGACATACATACATACGTACATTTTTTATTGTGACAAAGTTACGTGCGTAGTGACGTGTTGTGAATTTTATATTTTCTTGAATAAACAGCGGACAGATAATTCCGCTGGAATTTAATATTGTCAATAATAATATTTTTTTCTCCGTTCACTATTTTTGAACTGGTGGCCATAAAATATATTTCTATTTTTATTTTTATTCTGATTTTAGATTTTACAATATTTTTGGTTACTGATCAAATAGTTATACTCTACACCACCATAGCAGGTTGGAGTACAATGCGTTTGTGCTTAAGTTTGTAACGCTCAGAAAAAATATTGCTACCACCACTTCTACTACCACCACGATCGATAAATAATCACTTTCTGAGTCGATTTAACGATGTCTGTCCGTTTGTCTGGCTGACTGTGAACAAAATTCAGGTCGAAGTTTTAAAGATATCTTGATGAAATTTGGCACTTGCATAGTGAAATTGGTGATTATGGGTCCATTTTCACACCTAGTTCCTTTACAAAATAATCTTCCCGGATTGGGGTGTTAAGTTCATAAGAGTCCATAACTTTAAAGGATTTTAAGGAAATTTGACACAAACAAGTCTTATAGTTATCATAAACGATGTACTAAATTCATTATTTCCCATAGGTCTCATACAAGCATCGTTCCCAATATAACTTTGAAGATGTTAAATCTCACATATATATTGGTATTATGTTAAGAGTGGGTCAAATTAAAATAAATTTAAGCAGAAATCAATGTTCGAAATTTTACAAGGGTCGGCACATCATTTTCTTAAGCTCTTTAAAAACGCAAAAATCCCACATAAACTTTAGTAACATAATGCTGGGAACTCTAAGACATAAATTTGAAAATAAATACGAGGGTTGTTTATTAAATTTTCGTAACTATCATTTATAATTAACAATGTGTTGAAGGGTATAAAAAAGTCAAGCTTGACCGACTATAACTTCCTACTTGTTTTACAAAAAAAAAACATTAAAATTCTTTGCTTTGACTATTTTTTTTTTGGGAGACGTTGTAAATTTTTTAAATAATTTAATAACAAAATCGTTCATTTCAAAAAAAGGTTTCATTTGAATTGTTAATTAGTTTTCATTTTTGTTACCTTTTTCTTCAAAGTCGCTAATTCTTTTCAAGATAACTTATCGAGTTTTGTATCTGGATTTAGAAATGACGCATGTTCTAAAAGTTTTGAAATGGCTTTAGTATTTTTGACCAGCAACACAATAATTTTATGACCTTTGGAATCGTATTTTTGTGCTAAATTAATTTTTAGCACTAATCATTCATTAGAACCTTTAAAAATTATTTGTTTGTTCAAAAATTGTGAAAATTGTATTTAGTTAATGTCTGGTGATTTGCTTTTTGGGCATTAACATGTGAGTTATCTGATTTTAGACCCTCAGATTTGATGAAGAGAGAAACAAAGAAATTATTTATCATAAATTTATGTTATGGTCGATTGACCTATTTAATAGTAAATGGGAATTTAAAATTTTCCAAAGTACTAAAAATTCCAAATAATTAAAATGTATCAAAATTTTGGACATGGCAAAGTACTATATAACATATGCATCAAATACATAACGGTTAAGAGAAAAACATTTTATTCTTGACTATTTGTATAATAATCTGAAAGGTGTCATACAACTTCGAAACGGGAGAATTTGTCAATTATCTTTCTGGTAATAGAAATAATGCGGAACCATTAACCATAAAAATGCAGAAGAATGAACTTCAAGAAACACTATTGGATCATACGAATAAATGAAGCTAATGAAAGTAAGAATGTAATATTCGATTATGTCGAATTTTAAAAACCCTCAACAACGATCAATTTAGAAATGATTGCGGGAACATATTGAAATTTACGCTTGTAAGAGGATACACTCCCCCTGTTCTATCCAAAATAAAGACAATAATACGTTTAGTCACAATCTTTGGTAAAATTTTTTTGGAATGTTGCATCAGCTATCGGTATATAAATTTTTCTACTCAATCATTTTTGCCGGTGTTAAATAGGAAGCTTCTAAGATCAACAGCAACTACTAAGGCAAAATTTTATTGAGTTTTGCAAATTATTATGGATGAAGGCATGCGAACAAGCGACAGATGGACAGACAAACTTTGTTAAACCGACTTAGATTTTGATTTGATATATGTAGTTTCTGGGGTCTTAGAAGATTCCTTTGTAGTGTTACACACATAAAGAGAAACTTAATATACCCTTATACTACATGTGATAGTGAAGGGTAAAAAAATATAAAAATGTATTTAACCTGACTCCCATCTCGATTATGAACAGTGAAACTTGGGGGAGAATTAAACAACGAAAAACTATTAAATATATCAAATACTCAAAATACTATAACGAGTTAGCCGGGGGGAAATGAAGGTGAGGAATGAGGTGGAATGAAATCATGAAGGAGTAGCAATTTGCAGTTTAAATTGTACTGGTAATATGAATAAGTGTGTGTAAACTTACAAAACTGCATACAACATCTCAAAGATCGGAAAAATGGCAATCGATGAACTTCCTAAAACAGAGAAGCAACAGGTAGAAATAAATGCGGATCACTATATCCAATGGGAGATCTTCAAAGGGAGATCTCACAGATCCAATTAACTGACATGGGGTTATCCTATTTTTCTTACTTTCAGGCAAAAATTTGACACTGAATTCATGTTTCTTAGATAAGATTAGTTTCTAAGTAGAGAATTTCATCGAAAGATTAAATCAAAATGACATCTGGATCAAAATCATGTACCTCGTAAAGCTTATGATGTAATGTCATTTATAGAATAAAATGACAATTATTCAGTGAAATAGTAGATGTAATAATAGATCTTCGTAGGGCTTGTTTTCTGCCGGCATTTCCATTTAATCTGGACATGATCCCTGGAATTTGCAGGATAATCAAAATAATCTGGATATTGTGAACAATATTTCTCTATTAATTAAAGTTATTCGGTCCGAGTGGCAAACTTAGGAAACGTATGCGTTGAAAAGAATTTAATTGCTAATTGGATTAAGTGACATAGAAAATGTCAGCATCTTTATTTTGCCATCGTGTGAGGATAACGATTAATGTCTACAGAAGGCATGTGTTACAGTTTCCAGTCTGGAAATCACCACATTAATTAAGTTAATATTTTTGAAAAAGAATGTAAAGTCCACCACGTAAAGTTGAGAAACATGAATCGCAATTAATTCAAAGTACTCCCAGAGTTCCTTACAATTATTAGCAGTCTAAAGATGGTCGCAATTTCTTACATGACTATTACATAACACTTATAACTAAGTCAGATTCGGAATGATTTATTTCAGCTAGATCAGCATTAATGGACTAAAATAAGAACACTACCAACGCCACTACATAATTTCTCATAACACTGATTCAGAACCAACAATCATATATTATATTTACTTTAAAAAAATCATCAAAAACATGGTACTCAGTCCCTTTAGAAACAACATTAATCATAACATTATTCTGCAAATAACAGAAACCCCAACACAATCTTTAACATAATAATGTTAATTCATTAAAAAACACCTGTATAACCATAAAATAACTTAAATACATTTTAAGTTTATAAACCAAAAATTGCTAAGAAGCAGCAACAATAAAACATAAAACAAATACAAATCAATTGATATCGCCGCAAACAACGACAACAACAAAACACAATACAATCGCAGTCACTGAAGTTGACGACGTCAAAGCTGTCAGCTCTTGTTCAGTCACCTCAGTTCAAAACTTAAAACTCTTGTGTCAACAATAACAAGAAAAAATATTTTAAAGTATTTTAACTTTAACTCTAAACACACACACACAGATACAAAAGTATCTAAATGTGAATGTATGAGTGTAAGAAACATTTATTAGAAGCAACAATAATAAAGTTTGAAAAAAAAGCTTTAATTCCAAAAAAACTAAGTAAAGTAATGAATTGTAAATTAAACAAAAATAACAATTTTGAAATTCTGTTTTTCTGTTTCAATTTTATGTTGTTCAAATCTGAGCTTCAAATATCTGTGTGAGAATTTTGTCATTGTATTTGTTTGTTGGTTTGCTTAAGATCGAGCATTTTAAGCAAACAACAACCAACAAACAACAACATTTTAATTTCGAATTTGGTTTTTGAATTTTTGATCGTGTTTAATTTTTGAATTTTGTTTTCAGTTAACGTTTGCGTATGTAAGTGTATGTGTGTGTATATTTTTAAATGTTTTTTTTTGCGCGAGTCTTAACTGAATTATTTAGTATTTTTATAAAGTGTGATTGTAGTTGTTGTTGTTATAGTGTTTGTTTTCTTCATAAGCTTCTACCGTTTCTAGCTGAGTTACAGACATTCGCAACATTTAGTTCGAATTGAAATTCGCGGCTTAGCGGTTGTAGCGGCTCGGAAAAGCGGTAAAAACTCAAATCAACTTAATTTTGAAAGTTTCAAATTTTGTTAGAAACCAAAAAATCAAAAGTTTTGAAATTTATAAAGTTTGAAAGTAATTTCGAGAAAAAGACTTTAAAACGGTTTATTTAAAGTATTTGATTTTTTATTTATTGAAATCAATTTTTTAAATCAATTTTTGTGTAATTTGTGATTCTTTTTTTTGTTTTTCAAAATTTTATAAATGATCAAGAATTAAAAAAAAATAAAAATAAAATAATAATTGTGTTCTTGACATACAGAATAATTAAGAGTTTTTTTGCAAGTGCTCGTTGTTCTTGACACTAACTTTAATTCTTCTAAAAAAATCTAAAAAAAAACTAAACATTAAGAAAAATTTTTCAATTGAAATCTTAATACAAGTTTTAAGATTTGATAATTAAATTTGGAAAAAATCAAGTTTGCAATTTTTTGGTATAAATAAGTGATTTCAAAAATCGAATAAAAAATCTTAAGATTTGAAAAATAAAAAAAATATTGAAATTTTCAAAACAAATTTAACAAAAAAATTTAAATTTTAAAATTAATTTACAAAAATATTTTTAATTGCGTAAAATGAAAATATTGAAAACAAAAACTTTAAAATAAAAGAATATTTTGAAATTGAATTAACATCAGAAGACGAATATCGCTCTGCTTCATGAAGAATTATGGGATTTCGCAAAAGAGAGAATTGAAAGAATATTAGTAGCAATTCATGTTAAAAACCCATGTTCAAGTAGTCAAAAATAATAAATCCAATACATCTGAAAGTCTTAGAATTTAATCCAATTCTTTAATGAATTTCCATATTTTTTAATTCTCGAAAAATATCACTGATCATGTGTCTTAAAAATCATATGTCAGGAGACCAAATAAAAGGACTCGAATATTTTTTTGATCATTTCTCGAGCAAAATGAACATTAACAATTAATTTTAAAAATCATAAATCGGAACAATAACCCAATTTATATATTTGGATTTTGTACAGAAAAACCAGAATATACTGGGTCAAAAAATACTTAACTTTTGGATTTAAAAGTCTCCGAACTTCACTCATCAAAGCAGTACTTCTTCATCTATGAACCAAACTATTTAAAGTACTGTTTACTGTTGAAGCGTGCACGACTGTACACTTCAACATCTAACAAGGATGTTGAAATTTATTATAACTCTGGAACTTCATAAGATTCTGAAGCTTTTATTTTTTTCCCATTCGGACTACATCTGGAATTTATGTTATAATTACATTTGATAGCATTTATCTTATACCATTGTCCCATTTTTTATTAGCCATGAGATCCTTGGAAGTATTTAAAATACATGTTGACAAGAATCGATCAAAAGTCGAAATATTTTATTATTTCTCGAAATCATTTAACTTATTTAATGAAAAAACAAGTAATAGGGCAATATTCGGTTAAGGCCGACTATATAATTCCCTATAGCATAATGCAGGTTTTAAAAAAATAATGGTCCTACCTTCGGGTAATTTAAAGATATTTAATAATATGTTTGTCTTCTCAATATATTCAAAATTCTATAATTTTTTTTTAATTTATGCTCTTAAAAGTTATTTTCGGAAGGAGCACTGTATGGGAGCTACAATCATTTGTAAACCATTTTTTTTTTTTTTTGAAATTTTAAAAATGCACATTTGAATGAAAGTTACCTGAATTATTAAAGGGTTCATAACCAATTTCAATAGACTTCATCCTTGACCCTAAAAAATCATATCCAAATTAAAAACACTCTGAAGCGAAGCATTATTTTTTCTGTGAGTTACAAACTTCAGCCCAATCGCATTATAGTCCAACCACTTATGATAATGGAGAGTATTAAAAGATACAACTTCCAAATATAGATCATGCCAACAAACGGTTCTTAAAATCTTATAAAGTTGGACTTGTATAGAATTTTCAAAACATACAAAAGCTACGAACAGTCGTGAAAGATTAGAAAGAAGAGTTTGTGTTAAAAAGTTTCTTCTCATAATTTACAGTGAATTAAATTTAACGGATCATATTCAATAACATTTGACAAAAAATCATAAAAAATGTTTACTGAATCATGTATTTTAGTATGATTTTTAAAGGGTGTTGCTCGCCCTAAGGAGACATTATTGCATATATTATCAAATGATCTAAATATATTATTTGTTTTTGAATGAAGGGTATCTCCCTCCCTAATCCTATTCGCCCTATATTTTTTCAGAGATAATGTCTCACAGTAGCATAACTGTTGCAAAATGTTAAGGAAAAATATAAGACGATATATCTTTAACATAAATAATGTTTTGAAAAAATTTCAGCGATTTATAAACTTTTGATATTAAGCTCATTATATAACTTAAATGAGATCGAATTTGGCTATAGGGCTCGTTCATCTCATTGTTTTAATAATTTTCTAACAAAAATGAAGTATTTATAGCTTTGCTATCGTAGGCTGTATCTGCCAATTTTATAAAACTGTTTAAAAGTGTGTAACACATACGAAAATTATATCTTACTCTAATCCAAAAAATAATATATAATGATACAAAATCTTTTTCTGAATTACTATAATTATGTCCATCCTTCCGTCCGTCAATAGAATTTTTTGAAAAAAAGTCATATCGTAACTTTTAATTTTTAACGGATTTCTTTAGCCTTTTTGTCTTTTGAGGGTTAAATGACTTAATTCTAATATTTATAAATTATAAACAAATTATTTTATACACCATTAAAACTCTCAAACATTTATCTATACATTTAAAAAACTGCAAACAACAGAAAATCAATAATTTTATTCAAATTCAGCAAATAAAATAAATCAAAAATAATAATTTATTTATTTTTTATAAAATTCAGCATTTGACACAAGAAAAAATTGAAAAAAATTGAAAAAAAACGAACAAGTGTTGAACAAATAATTAACAGAAAACAAAAAAAAGAAATAAAAATACAAAACAAAACGAACAAAATAATAACAAAAGCAAAAACTACAAATGAAAAAACAAATTAACAACAATAAAATTTTATAAATAAATAAAAGAAATTCTAAAATAAATTTCTTAAAAATTTAAAATTTTCAAAATTTAATACAGAAAAAAATCACTTCCAAAACAAAAAAAATTTAAAACAAAATGCAGGGTATAACCCTTGTACTAATGCTGTGTGTGGCATTAAGCACACAATTAAAATTTGGCTATAGTTTGGATGCCGGTGCTGCTCCGGCAGCCACTTGCAACTTAAAGGATAATTGCAATATTGAGGATAATTTATTATCGGTGGCAGGAGATTCTGCTGATCAAACGACCACCAGTAAATTGGAAAATAAAATTGCTTCCCTGTTTGAGGATAAAGTCAATTATAGTTTGAAATTATTTGCTGAGGAAACTGTAATTGAAATTAATGCTTTAGAAAGGAATCTAAGTAATATTGCGGCTAATTTTACTTTACAACAAATTGAATTGAGAAATATGGTTACAGATGAGGAGGAGAAGGATATTGAAGAGAGTGAAAAAGGTAAGTTGTATATGAAAATAAAACTTCCCAAAGATTATTGAATTGTTTTAATACGATAACCTTCATGCAAAGTGATATCAATTACAAATACTTTTAGAAAAAAAATTAAGCGATTGAGAAATTTACTGTCATTAGGGCTTGTTTGATCGATGTAACGATTACAAATAATAGAACTTTAGTCACCTTAAAAATTATATAGCGTGATTCTCAAACACTTCCTGAATGGCCTTTCCTTCCCTCCATCTGTCCATTTTAAATTTTGTGATGCCCAATAGTCCCAAAACGCATTTTAGAAACAATTCTGTAACTTTGGAACTACTAAAAGCTATTTTCCAATTGCTTTGCAGGAGCATAAGTTCTAAGTGGGATTCAAGAAAATTTATCTCCACAGATATTTAATTTTAATAATTCATAAAAAAATCTTATTGATAGATTTTTTATCCAAGTGAATTTTCGATCCATTTTTGGACATAATTCTATTTTCTGTGATCTTAGTTTGAGTCCAAAATTTTTTTAAAATATTATTTGAATCCACTATTAAAATTGTAACAATTTTCCCTTTTCCGACTTCGTGGTTTCTGAATGAAATGAGAGAGAGAAATATTTTCCGAATTCTTTATTTATTTATTTTTTTAAAGAATATATTTATATATATTTAGTATATTTATGCGGACCAAATAAAAAATTATATTAATTTGAAATATTCGATATTTTAAAAAAATCTTTAATCGGTTAAACCCTTTGTAACGGTAGAAAAATTAATTTTCTTGAAAAAAGGAAATTTTGAAGCAATTTTTTTGAATCTGTCAACAATCTTGTATTAATGACAATTTTGTCCATATCAAACTCAAGTTTCGTGATAAGGGATCCTGTTTAAAATCAAATATTTAAAACAATTTCAAAAAAATTAATCAAAAACACAAATTTTCGATTTTTAAACAATTATGTAAAGAAATTTATTCAAAATACTTTACTATGTAAAAAATATGATTATTGAAGTTAATACCTTTCCAACGATATGCAATACTTTAAAAAACGATTTAAAAATTAAGTTTTCTCCTCCATCAAAAACTTTATACTCTGTCATTCAAATGGACAAACTGTTTAAATTTACTCTCAAAGTTTTGACAAAATTTTTATTTGAACCCAATATTATGGCATCAATTTTTGCGAATTTCCCCAAAAATCAAATCAGTCACTCAGATTTTATTAAAGATATCGGTCTATAATTTTTTTTACTAAGTCTTGTATCTTTATTGATTTGAAAAAAGAAAATAATCTTAAAAAATTTAATTGAGTTTGAATAATAATTTTGAATATGACTCAAGTCCGTGAATACATTTACTGCATCACTGCAACGAATAATTTCATAGAAACCAAGGCAATCGATCATTATGGTCCTCCTAATATTGTTCTATCCAGTGCTAGTAAAGATTATCTGTTAATTATCTGTTAAGGCAATAAGGTTCAGAAACATTTAGTTATGGTCCTTCAAACTTGATAACTTTTAAGCTCACTAATCCACTTAACTTGAATGACATTATTTTTTACAAAAATCGGCGTTAAAGATAATGATTTTTTAACAATGAAATCAATTTCTAATCCAACGAGGGTTGATCTATTATTTTCGTAAAAAAACCCATTGTAGGGCATTATATAGTTTACCCTTAAAATTATTTTAATTTACTCTTAATGTTAATTGAAGTTTTGCCAAAATTTGTTTAATCATTGATTTTTTTTTTTTTGTGTTTCAAAAATTTTGTGATTTATTGGCAAAATACAGAAAAACAACTAAAATTGAATAAAAATAATTAAAAAAAACGATAAAAACAACCTTAAAGTACGTAAAATAAGTAAATCATGTAATCTAAAGCCATTGACCAAAATTCCACAAAAAATTTAAATATTGAAATCAATTCAAAATCCAAACATTTTTTTTTTGCTAAAAACTTCAATAACACACAGTGTTTTTGTTTTGAAACGTGTTATTGTGATCGTATTGAAATTTTCATTCAAATCACATAAAATTTCACCATTGATTTGGTGATTTTATTTGTCTTAAATCTTTCAGACATTTATTTATTCATTTTTTTCTGCTTCTTCTTTAACTGTAAATATTTACCAACTATTTTTCTTGTGATTTTACAACAGAATTGTTTTTAGCCCAAAAACGAGAGAGATAGAAAAGATTAGTGCGCTTGCGCCTATATCTCTACAGTTTAAATGATCAGTTCACACACATTTGTCAATTTATTGTTATTTGCTTGTTAAGCTGTCCAAATGTGTATGTTGGAGTAGAGATAAATATTTGATGTCAAGAATGTCACAATGAATATATTTTTGCACATTATAATTATTTTTATTGAATGTAAAAAGTTTACTCACTCTAATATTTCAAAATATCTCCAAAAAAAAGGCATCACCTGTCAAAAGAAGCAAAAACAAAATAATGTATTATAAAGTTAGTAATTTGAATTTGTTTGAAAATAATTATTTAGTGGAAGATTTACAGTTAGTAATTAAAATTTGGTCTTAAAATATAATTATTTTAACATTTTTTTTATATGCAGTTGAAACAAGTTTTTGAATTCAATATTTTCAAAAGCATATGAAATTAATTATAAAGTCTGTCTGCTATATTCGACTAAGACGAATTTTAAATAATCATCACCATTAAGACTTTCAAAACAAGCAAGAATATTACAGTCGGTCAAGCCCGACTTTTTAATACCCTACACCATAATGTTGATTATAAATAATATTGAGAAACTAACATTTATGAGAAATTTATGCGTTTTAAAATAAAATTTTGAGCTACAAGAAATTAGGTATCGACCCTCGTCATATATCACATTTATGCTCTTCAAAATGGTATTTGGAATGGTGCTTGTAAGAGCTTTATGAGTAGCAATAAACCGACCCTCGCATAATTTTGGGCTTAAAATTACTTTCCGGTTTTGACCAATTTCAATAGGTTTCGTCGTAATACAAAATAATATGTAAAAACAAAATTATTGACCGCAAAATCAAATAGGTTTTTCAAATTTTGTTGAAGATATCGCTCTATAACTTAATGTTTATTAAATTTAATGAAAAAAATTATGTACATAAATTAAATAATGTCCGGATAATAAAATTTAAATCATAATTTTTTAGTATATCTAAATCGACTCAGGTCCTTGAATATGATTATATTTATTTCCTTCTGAAGAAAATTTCGAACACCTGAAAAGAAAGGCATACGAGAAATTTCTATCGATCAATAAATTTGTTTATGGTCCTTCAAAGTCATATTTTCAATAATAAACTTAACTTTTGGTCCTTTAAACTGGATAAAGTACAAACAAAATACTAATGCCAGGAGAACTTTTCCTTTCTTTAAAAATCATTTATTTATTAATTTCTTAAAGTACCGACATTTAGTTGTGATCCTTCAAACTTGATATCTCTTAAAACCGCTAATGTCAGAACAACTTCTTTCAATTACATAAAAATAAAAACGACCACAGTTTCTCTCTTATTGTTGTATCAGTGTTTATTACCAACTTTTTTACGATTATTTCAAAATTTTCCGGTAATTCGAACCAGATATCAATTGTCAATTTTATATTTAAAGTCAGAGATTACAACGTCAGGAACTTTAGTTTTCAGGTTCTTATCCATTTTATTTCAGTACATAGTAATGCTTTAAAACTAGTATTGCCAATATAAAGATAAAAATTGTAAAGAAAAAGAAGGACCAAAATATTTAAACCATGAGAATTTTTTTAGATATTGTCTCTAATTGGTTCTAATAGTTTAATAAAGAAAATATTTAAATGTTTAATTTAAATATGGACTGGAATATTTATACCAAAAAATAAGAATTGATAACAAAAATATTTAAGTATTGCCAACTTACAACAAAATATTAAAATTAAAAACTGAATAAAATTTTAAAACATTTCGTTAATTCTTTAAGAGAAATAATAAAATAAGTTAAATGCGGTACAATATGTTAAAAATAGCCTTGTCAATATAAAGATCATTTATGTAAGTGTTGCCAAACTTTAGAAATGGTATCAAAATATTTTAAGTAAAAGAACCATTAAATATTTATTTTAAAAGGTGTGTGAAATATTTGAATACTTTAATAAAATATTTCATTAATGTTTGACTTAAAGATGGACGGAAAAATAAATACTTTAAATAAATAATTGCCAACATAAAATGATTTAACTAGTATTGCCAACTTTTAACAATCCGAAGGACAAAAAGTTTTAAATAAAAAATTCAATGAAGAAAACTTTTAACGACATAAGTTTCTTCAATTTGATCTACTTGGAAAATAATGTTGCCAATATAAAAATAAAGTGTGTTAGTATTGCCAAACATTAGAAACCTACATGTCTCAAATAAAATACACAAAAAATTTATTAAAACATGTATTTAATTCACTCTTCTATTAAAATAAAAGATTCTTTATAAGTCAGCATTAAACAGATATGGGAAAGTTAAAGGCAAAGAATAGTGTTACCGATATAAATTTTATTACTGTAGTATTGCCAATTATTTCATAAATTCGGAGGATCAAAATAAGTTAGGTAGAAGTGAGAAAATGAATGGCAAAAGAAAAGCGTTGTCAATATTTATCGAATTTAAGTTATTGAAGTTTTTCCAATTATTATTTTAAAAGTCATAAGGCCCAAAATGAGAAACACAATGCAAAAGCTTTTATGGAGGTTTAAAAAAGTTTCTCAAATTTTAGAGAAAATAAGAAAGGAAAGAAGGAAACGCTACAGGCTGGTTTAACATAACTTTTTTCAGAGAAACAATATTTATTACCTTTATTCAATGCAGTGTTGCCAATTATTTTCATAGCACCTCCTCACGTTACCATATAGTGTATCGTTCGAAGGACCAAATGAATTCTGTATTTATTTATTTATTTATTTATTTACTTATTTTATTTTTTATTAAAAATGTATACTGTTATTTATAACTATTTAATTACTTAACATTCAAGAGAATACATTCTCTTGATTTAAAACACTGTTAAATTAAACCCACGATTAAAATCTTTGAATACGTTTTAAAAAAAAATCATCAAAAATCAAATGAAATGCAACAACCGGATTTTTTTCAAAATAGTTAGAATGTAGCAAATTTTGAAGCGATAGACTTAAAATTCAATAACATTCGCAACTGTTTATAGATCCCAAATTTTAAAAATAAACAGAGTAAAAAGTAAATAAACAAAAATTACTCATAATAACTTTGGATATTTTTTAAATTAATTCGAATACGGGATAAAAATGGGGAAAGAATAATATTTTTTAAAATTAATGTAGAAAATTCTTTAAATAAGAATAATTTAATAAAAAGTAATAACAGTGGTAATGTAAAAAGTAAGGTTAACATATTACCTTTAACATTACATTGACATAAGTAATGCCAGCAGCCTCTAAGAATAATTTTTTTAATTTTAAAGAATGAAGATTCAATTAATTTTTTTTCTGTTCTTAAATATTAATTTTGATTTTGCTATTAAATGCTGACTAAGACTTGATTTCATTTTATTAATTCGAATGAAATAAATCTTGTTTTATTTGATGTCATTTGATGCTGATGTTTAGAATGAAGTACAAAGTTTGAATATTTTCAATTTTAATCATATTCCAACTGGTTATTAAATTTGAATTCTTCATTTTATTTTGAAAAATGAAAAAATATTATTATAATAGTCCAAAATTCTAAAGTGCAATATTCAGTCAAATGATTTTTTAATTATTAAACTTGATATACAAATTACATATTAATTTCATTAGTTTTTTTTCTAATAATTTTTATAACTTATTAACTCTTGATTGATCTTGGGTCAGTGCCAGAATCTTCCAAACACTGAGCAATTAAGTTATTAATATTGAAAGTCATCAACTTCAAAGACTCTATCACCGTTCCAACAGCACTTAGAAACTTGCCCTTTTCCAATTCAGTTACAAAAATTCATAAGCTTATCGGTACTTCGAACCGGATATCGGTTGTCATTTTTAAAGTCCGAGTTTAAAACTGGTTTCGGGAGCCATAATCCATTTTATTTCATTATATAGTAATATTTGAAAAAGTCGTTACCAGCATAAAGATAATTTATGTTATTACAGTGACTTCCCAGTTTAATGAATGACATTATGTCGGACATATAAAAATATTCATTAAATGGGGAAATTTTTCAAATCAACATTGAAAGAATGTTGTGCTTGACCGAAAAAATATAAAGCGGATAGGATCAGGGGTATATGAAGCGCCCACACAAACCAAATATTGATTATGAATATTAGATAATGAAGTATTACATGAAATTTTGTAGCAATCATGTTACTCTGAGGTATCTAAATTATCTAATTCGGCCAAAATATTTTTCAAAAATTTATTTATTTCCGTAAAAAGTCACACGATAACTTTGCCCAACTAGGAGATTCTTTGAGCATATAGCAAACATATATTGGTATATAATTAAGCTACATTTTAGCTTTGGTAATTTTCCTATTCTCGAAAAATCTAAAAAAAAATTTATATTAACGTAATTAGGATAAGTAGGACATCTATATTCCCTAATGTCCTCGGATATACTTAAGATACATTAATAATTAGTTTTAATTTAAAAAAAATATAAAATTTATGAAGTTTTAGGAGAAAAATATTTCCTCTTTGTTAATATTTCCTATTTTTGAAAAATATATATAGTTTTCAGATCCACAAAGATATATGATATTAAGAATTTGATACAGAATCCAGATAATATTTGTAGGAACCTAAATTGGGATTTTTGTGCCATGGAAGTCCATATTTCGTATGCTGTATTTTCCAATTTATATTATTTTCAGAAAAGCGTTTTTGAAAAATTTTGCTGATCTACCACTTATTTCTTTTATTCTCATTTTTATATTTCATCTCCTCCTCTAACAGTTCTCTATCGCTAAAACTTAGAGAAGTAAGCGAATGTCACTGTCACTTCTTACTTAACTCATTACTTTGGGTCTTTGAAGCTGCAAAAATTAATTTTGCTCAATAAATATACATCGACAATATATTCACTCTTATACAACATCATTCATTATTATCATTTTTATACTTCTCTCATACTTTTATTGAAAATATACAAGAATGTCCTTACTTTACTCATTACCAAGAATGCATCAATATAATATGGGGTGTTTTTTTTTTTTTTTGTGAGGAAGAAATGATCTCGAATACATTTTTTTAAATAAATGGAAAATTATTTCATATTTATAAAAACAACATTTTACAAGTTTTTTTTCTATATTTATGTAAACAAACTCATTAGCTTACTTTAGACATTACCAGGGATACAAAAATTCAACAGAGTATTATTATTTTAAATACTTAACTTTTGCTCCAAAAGTAATCAAAGTTTCATCACTCAAGATATAGCGATTTTAAAGAGTTTGAATTATTGCTACTTTTCACAAAAGAACCTTAATTAAGAGAAATGTTCAAATTTAAAACTTAACTTAAAAAACAAGGTTACAAAGAGTTGAAGTACAAAGAAGGGAAATCAGCCTATAGAAAAACATACTAAATATTAATTAGAAATTAATTAGAAAAACCAGTTTATTTAATTTAAATTTAATTTAAAGTCAAAAAACAATTATGAATGCCGAATCTTCCAAATCCTCATGCATGAGAAGTAAATACTTTATGTTTCGTACATAAACAGTCACACATACACTCACAGAAGTAAACAATATATAAAAGTTTCTTTTTAATTATATCACGCAACTCTCATACAATTAGATATACTTTTGGCTATAAGATGTTTTTCTACTGAACCGATTTAGATAATTTTTATTATGCAAAAATTTCATTCTAATTTGTCGATTTATAATTGACAATTTTACAAAAGTTTTTTACTTGAACTTAGAGGTTGCCTCAGATATCGGTCTATATCTATAAATACACATAATCGATTTTGCTGGCTTAAAATAGGAAACAAATACTCAGGCTCGGTTAATTATTGTGGATGTGAGCGTGTCAAAAACAGACAGACGGGCAGAAAGACAGACAGATGGACATAGATTTTGATTTGATGCAAGAATATATATTCATTATGGGATCTTTCTTCTTAGCGTTACACACGAAATGACAAAGTGAATATACCTTCTTCAGCACTTGTGGTGGTGGAGGGTATAAAAAAGCAAATAAATTCAGTTAAAGAAATATTTCAAAATTATAACATAAAAATATCGTTTAAGATTTTAATTTTCCCCATAATTAAGTGCACATAAATTAAGCCAAAACTCAAAATTAAAGAAATAATTTTAAACTTTAATTTACACAAAATAGGAAATAATTATGTCATATAAACAGTAAGTGGAACTAATAAAATATAAATTATATTAAATAACAGTTTAAACCTTCTTTTCATGTAAATAACAATTGAAAAAAATTTTTAACTTAAAAAACATTAACAAAAAAAATTATTTACATTATTTTCAAAAAATAATAAAAATAATAACAATAATAATAATAATAGTTTAGTAATTTAAAAAATCTTTTTATTCCATTTAATAGCATCTTGTCTTTTCTTATTATCTTCATTTTATAAATCGTTTAAATAAATCAGTTTAATATCTTTTTCTTTTTTTTTTTTTTTTTCTGAACAACTTAAAAAACAGTCACGTAATTTTAAACAAACATTTATTAATCACGGTTGTTGATTTTTTATAAAAAAAAATTAATGAAGAAATTTATTTTAGTTTCTTGTTAATTTATGCGTTTTTAAATCTTTTTATTTGTATTAAAATCGAAAATTTCTTTAAGCTCCAGAATTTTTATTTGCGTAACGTGTTTATCTTTTAATATTTTTAAAGAATTTTTAATTAAAATTGAAAAAAGCCTTGAGGAGATATTTTAATAAGATTAAATAAATGATAAATTTAAAGAAAATTATTTTTTTAATAAAACATGAAGAAGAATAATTTCTACCGTAAAAATTATCACATTTCATATTCACAATTTTATTTACATTTCGTCTCTCCTTTTTGTATACTTTTATTTTCCAATTTTTATTCTCTCTCATACTTCTTGTTCAATGAAGTATTAGATCCTCTCTTCCCATTGCTTAAATTACTCAATACCTTTCCAGATAAATTGATCTCGATTAATATGAATAGAACTCTTAAGTAATTTTTGCCCCCTCAGTTGCTTTCATTACACAATAACAGGTCAAAAACAGGACGGTTGACTTTATCTGAACAGGTTATTTTCAGTGTCCTTAATTAGATCTTGGTGCGTTTTTTATGTGTCTTAAGATTACCAGTCAGTTTTACACTTTCTTGGAAAATTTGCCGGCGTACGACAGAACTGACTTTATCTGCCAAGAAAAACCTATCGATCATTTCTACACTTGTGCATATTCCTGTAAACACATTTTTTAACTTAATTTTAGAGTTTCACTGCTATTTTGAATAAACGTACTCAAGTTTATCAGTCTCAATAGCATTATTAATAAAGTTTGATAATCTTTTGTTATGGATTTCCTCAAATGGCATTGAGTCGACTGTTTATTTAAGAAGAAATTGTTATCCATTCCCTCCCAAAAATTGTTTTATTTGTTTAACACTGTTAAAGTTTCTATGATTTAGTTTTGGTCATTATTTGAAAAAAAAACTTTTCGGGCCTTGAGTCCCCACAATATCATTATTATGTTTAAGTCCGTATTACAATCCGGCTAATACAACAGATGTATGCTGTGTTCATTAAATCGTGATTTGGACTGTTTTAAAACATTTGTAGCAACATTATCTTGCTGGAATGTGCACATAAAGGAGTGAAGATCTTCCTGCAATTCACTAAAAATTATACTATTAATTTTTGAGTCAGGATCATCTTTATTAAATTTTTTCGTCAGAAAGTTACCTTTCTCTCTTCTCTGAACATTTAATGTATTTTCGTAAGGAGTTAAGGCCATTTTCATTATGTCCTGTCTTTTTGTTAATATTGCACTTCCATTGGTGAGTTCCGAAACCTATAATTCTGTCCCCGCAACAATTTTGAAACGTATAATTTTACGACCAATTTTTTAGCTATGTCCGTCTATCTGTCTGTTGTTGACACGTTCAATGAAAATCGGTTCAGTATGTTCACAGATTAAGACCGATATTCTCTAAGTTCAAGCGAAGAATTTACGTAAAATTGTTAATTAAAAGTCGATAAGTTGGAATATAATTTTGCCGTTCATTTTAAAGCAATTTCAATGTCTGCGTTTATAGGAATATTCTACATAAAATACCAAGAAGAAAATTTGATCGCATGTATAAGGCAAACAAGAAGACTAGAAAAAAAATCTTCTGCCTTTAAGTTGCCTCAACTCAACTTTTAGTTGAGAAGAACAAAATGCGTTTATAGGAATATGAAAAATGAAAGGAACCTAAATTTTCTGCAGAAACAGAAAAAAATATTATGGACCAATTTGTAACAAAACGTCAAAACTTTTATGTATTGCCCTTTAAGATCGGTAAGACCCTAACATATTTCTGAACCGATTAAAAATTTTTCTCTTTTTAAATTACGTTTTAGTTATTTCTCATTATATTAAATTTTAATTCATAAAAATGTTTTTAAAAATATTAATTATAATTTATTTAAATCATTTAAATTAAAATATTTATGATGGAAATTTTCAAAAAAACAAACTTTCTAATTTATAAAATAATATTTACAAAATTTTTAATTGAATTAATTAATTATCTTTAAAATAATATTTTTTTATATATAAAATATTTTTATTATTTTTTTTTATTATTTTGTAATAAATTAAATTTACCAGTTTTTAAACAAGTAAAAAATAAATTATTTTTATTTTATTTATTATTATTCGAGAATTTAAAATCATTCAAAAATTAATTAATTTTATTTAATTGTAATTATTTTTATTAAATATATTAAAGAGAATTTATTTAAAGTTTCAGGTTTTAAAAATATATAGACATTTTTATAAAACAATTAATTGTAGAAGTTAAAAAATAAAACTCATAAATAAAAATGTTCATATTTATTTAAAAATTGTTTGTTTAAAATATTTTATATTTTATTTATTTATTTATTAAATATCAAAGACCAATAACTTTCTTATTTTTAAGAATATTGACTTGAGATGTAAAATATTCGAAAATTTTGTGATTAACAAAGAAATTTGATTATTTATGGGAACAATAAAAGGAACAACTTGAATTAATAAATTTAAAACAAGAAATAATTATTATTTATATAGCTCAGTTCTAGTTCAGTCTTCCTTAAGTTCTAGTTCAGTTCTGGTTCAGTTCTAGTTCGGATCTAGTTCGGTTCTAGTTCGGTTCTAGTTCAGTTCTAGTTCAGCTCCAGTTCAGTTCTTATTAAATTCTAGTTTAGTTCTAGTTCGGTTCTAGTTCAGTTTTGGTTCTAGTTTGGATCTATTTCAGTTCTAGTTCGGTTCTAGTTCAGATCTAGTTTAGTTCTAGTTCGGATCTAGTTCAGTTATTAGGAACATTGACTTGATATGTTAGATATTCAAAACTTTTGGAATTTACAAAGAACAATAAAATAAAACAATTTAAATTAACAAATTTAAAAATATTTAAAATAAATAACAAATACGAAATGATCATTACTTTTGGAGAATGTTTTCATCGGCAGAAAAGTAGTTTCAATAATTGAGAAAAAATTTTAGGATAAATTCCACTTATTTTTTTTATTCAATAATTACTTAAGTAAATAAAGTTTAAGTTGGCATTGAAAATGATATTGAAAAATCAGATTTAACAGATATTTGAAATTATGTTTAAATAATTCGTTATTAAAAATAAATTCTTAATAAAAATAATTTTGACATAATAATACAAAATAGATAAAATTAAAAATTAAATATAAACAAAAATATAAAAATACTAATTAACTAGTACAACGGACATCATGCAAATAATAATAATAATAATAATAATAATAATAATAATAATAATAATAATAAACAAGTTAAAATGTTATAGTCGATCAAACCCGACTTTGTAATAACCTAAACCACAATGTTGGTCGCAAATAACTACTAAAGAAAATTTGTGATCACCCCTCATATAAGTTCATATCCTTATTTATGCTTAAGTATACAGTCGATTATTATGACACGAACATTCATATTTAAGAATTGTATGGTTCAAAAACCCCATTCCAGGGAAACTTTTCCTTGGGGCAATATGAAATAATGTACCAATCACAACCAATTTCGATAGACATTGTCCAGTACTTTGCGATCAAGCTTTACATAGACAGCCAGCCAGACGGACGACTTAGGAAGTGATTCATCTGCACAATACTCCAACCACCTACAAATTTTTTTTTAATTTACATTTGTATTTCACAAAAAATTCAACATAAAAAAAATAAATTTATTTATTTATTTATTTATCAAGTTAGAGAGTTTCATTCTCTTAAGCATGAATAACATTCCCCAAAAAGGAAAAAGAATCCAAATACAAAAAAATACAAAAACATTTGAAATATTTATATATTATTGGAAACCAGTTCATGCTTTTTTCGATATAAAAAATTGTTAATTCAAAAGTCAAATAAAAACAATTTTGTTGTTTTCTTTCGCATACAAAAAATTATTGTTCAAAAGTCATTTTATGATTAATTCCAAGTTATGAGTTTGACGTTTCATTATTTGTTCACTTATTTGTTAAAATCATTTGAAAAAAAAAAACAGTATTTTGCATTTTTTAGAGATAAATTATCTTTAGATAAAATGACATTTCACAAAAATGTATTTTTAGATTTTAGATTTTTTATTATCAAAAGATAATAAAAAATCTTAAAAAAAAATCTCTTCAAAAAGATATTAAAAAAATATTATAAAACAAGTGAAAATGCCATATTCGGCTTTGCTGGATCTCCCACAGAAATGCCTGTAAGTAAATACGTGCATACACACTCACAAATACACTCACTATCATATACATATATGACTACAAACGAACACTTCAAGAGTCATAAAATTAATTATATTTTTGGTTATAACTTATTTTTACTGAACCGATTTTGATAATTTTTGAAGTACATATAACTTTATATTTTTACAAAATCTTGTTCTAATTTGTCGATTTCTAATTGAAAATTTTAAGACGGACAGGCGGACATATCTTAATAGACTCAGATTTTGATTTGATGCATAAATATATATACATTATGGGGTCTGAGATGATTCCTTCTTAGCGTTACACACGGAAAGACAGAGTTAATATACCCTCTTCACTACTTCTGCTGGTGCTGGTGAAAAGAACTTAATTTAATTAACAGTAAAAAATCACTTTATTTGAAATTTCTAAAATTTTTTTTTTCTTTTCATATGAAAGCTTTTCATTATTTACATACATTTTCGCATCATTTCCAAGGAGGAATCATTTATGTCGAAACTACTAATTTAAATTTCGGAAATAATTTAAAAACTTTGAAACTTCAAAGTGGCTACAGGGAACAAACGATGGACTTGCAAAGTTGAACATCTTGGATATTACAATTTTTAAGATGTTTTCCAATTAATTTTGAGAAAAAAAATTTTAGCTTTGAAATCCACTATTTCTCTTTGGGCCACAACTTTTTCTTTATAATTTTGAAACAATTTTCAACAAAAATGCATGTAAAGCAAATAATTTATCGCTGTCATACATCTCATTTGTTGGTCTTAAAGCTTTATTCCAATTAGCCATTTGTTTATGGAAATCTGTCATTTAAAATTTTTCCCAAATAATTTTACTAATTCTTTTCGTTAGTTTTTTTTATTTTAAACGATTTTTATTCAATTTTTTCCATTTCGAGCGATTTTTAAAGTTTTAATGTTTTGCAGCTTTTTCAATTTCAATTATTTTGTTTTTTAATTTATACTTCTATTTTTGTTACTCTTCACTTTTCTTTACTTTTCAAAAATGTTTACAATTTTTTCTAGCGTAATTTTGTCATTCAAGCGTTTTTCGTTAATTTTTTTATAGAAAATTTACATTTGAAACATATTTTGTTGTTATTGTAATTCTCGATGAATTATAATATATTTACGTTCTGAGAAGGAATCATCTCAGACCTTAAGTGAATATATACTCTTCTATCAAATCAAAATCTGAGCGGATTATATTTTGCCTGTTTTTTGTTTAATTTAGCGATTTTTTTCTTATTTACACGCAGAGAAAAAATATGTTTGCGGTAACTATAAACGAGAAGTAACATATTATTGTTATCAGATATTGTTACCGTGACTAAAATTTTGTTGATTCGCTTTTTGATTTTGCATTAACAACAATAGTTATTGTTATTCGCATTGTGATTTTGCATCAATAAAAATAGTTCTTGTTATCGCCACTAAATTAATTGTTATCGCCATTATAATATTGTTATTCCAATAAAAAATTTGTCTATTTTCATTGTTATTTGGCATTGATAACAATAGTTATTGTTATCGCCACTAAAAAAATATTGTTTGTTCAATAAATTTGGATTGGATTCAATTAAATTCAAATTTATTTCAAAAATATGTTTTTGGCCAAAAACCTAAAGACCCAATTGAGTAAATGCCAATAAATCTGTATAACAATTTATATTATTATTGCATTAATAAAATAATGTAATTTAACTGTTAACTATAATTTAATAATAAATTTTATGTGGACATTTTTAAAACAGTTCAAAAAACTATTTATGGTTTTGTAATCATAAAAAGCCTTTAATTTAGCATAATAAAATGCGACTGAAAATAGTCCAAATGCATGAAAATAAATAATTCATTTCAGCCTTTCAATTTTATTCGCCAAATGACTCATTGAAAACAAAAAAAGTACCAAAACTTTGGCATATTAAGAAAAAAGTGCCCGTATGTTAATTTTTCATTAATGTTCCTTTCTTTTAACAATAAAAAACCTTAATTTGAGTTTAATATTATTTTCAAAACAAATACATATTTACATTAATGCCCTCCACCACCACAAGTGGTAAAGAAGAAGTATATTAATTTGGTCATTTTGTGTTTAACGCCAAAATGGAATCATCTTAGACCCTAAAATGTATTATATATGTATATATACACTCCATCAAAAACCTAAGACGATTTAGCTATGTCCCTTTCTATGTCTGCCTGCTGTTGGCATTTGTTAAAGTCTAGAGAATTTTACTATTTAAAACCAACAAAATCGGTTTAGTCTATTAAAATATAAAGACCGGTATCTGAGGCAACCTCTAAGTTCTAGCAAGAACTTTCGTAAAATTGTCAATTATAAGTCGAAAAATTAGAACGAAATTGCAATAATACTATATTGTGTGACCTTCATAACTGTACCAAAAATTACAAAAAATCGGTTCAGTTGTTATAGTCAGAAATATATATATAATTTAATCACTCATAAAATGTTCCTGTGTTTTATGTAAGAAAAACTTAAAAATAATGTTAACATTTCTGAGTGTATATGTACGAAACATAATGTATTTACGTCGCCAGCTTTTGTAGTGTAGGGTTTTGAAGATTCGGCATAGCCGACTATAATATTCTTACTTGTTTTTCTTACATTTAACATTTAAAATGTTTCCTTTTTTGAATATTTCCACTTAAAAAAATTGTTACCCCCGTAAGTTAAATCAAAATAAAAATGTAGCTCATCATGTGAGTGTGATCAATACGAATTAACTGAGATCATACATATATAAGTATAAGTACATGTATGTGTGTGTTTTGTTCTTTTTGTTATTTATGCAAAAATATATAAATAAAATAAAATTTTTTTAAAAAAATTATAAAACGTTTCAAGAATACTAAATCGGTAGCAGTTTCTTATGAATAAACAAGTAAAACTGTTATAATCGGTCAACTATGTTTATATAATATCCTACAACGCAATGAACGATCCTCGTATAATTTTATTTTCTGATTTTTGTTTAAGTTTGAAGTACATTATTATGATTTTAACATTTGCACTGAATACGAACAATTTCAATAGGCTTCGTCTTTGAACCAAAAGAATAAAAAAAGAATTTTATCAAAATATCTTAAAAATTACAATTCCAAACACCTACGACGGTGTAGGGTATAAAAACAAAAATATGAATGTATTTTTGTATCAATAAGATTTTATAAAATTCGTCTTTTTTTTTGCGCGGTGTAGTTTATAAAATTATAAAATACCTGCCATGAATTAGAATTTTCTCGAGGTATTACAGTGTACTAAATCTAATCAGTTTTATATATTATAGATAGAAATAGAGGATAGAATTTATAATAAAAATATAGTACTTTTTAAAACTTATTACACGTTTTGGTGACAAGGAACTATGAAAATGTTGGAATAATGAAAATAATAAAAAAAGTTAAGAATAATTATGCAAATTTAAAATAAAATTGTACAAAAAAGAACTGCAAAACTAAAAAAGGGGTTTTAAATACAAATTAAATAAACACAAGAAACTATTTCACAGAGGTTCTTAAATTTTATATATGAGACCATAAATAAATTAACGATAATAAGTCCAAAAAAATCATACATTTGTTATATAATACACGTGTCTCAGATTCCTTCCATATAGATGGTACCCTGAGCATAAGTCCCATTAACAAGAATTTGGCCCCCTAAAATCCAACAATAAATTTTATTGAAAATTTCTTTTTGAAATTCTTTCTGAAATTCGAGTGATCATTTAAGGTGTTTGATTTTTATCAAAATACAATCATTTGAGATATCTGAAATATATATAATTAATAATCCACAGAGAACCTGCCATTACAAAATATTTACCCCCCCAAACTTTATCTATAGATTTTTCAAAAATTTAGTATTTTTTAAACTTTATCCGAATTTTTAAGATATTCATATATCAATATCAAAGTAATCTTCATAGATCCCAGATCTGTTGATAGTACCCATCATATTCCCAGTATCAAATATTTGGTTCCCAAATTTTGACAAACTATTTTTTTAAAGAAAATTTTAAAACAATTTTCTCTCTAAAATAAAAACTTTATCAGAACATTTTTTATCAATGACACATAACGAATAAATCAAACCCAATCTGAGATGCATCCCCCATATTTAGTCTCTGAGCATATTCCTCAGTGTGAAGTATATATCCACTAAAAAACAAGAACTTTTTCTAAAAATTTGATTTGATTTTTTCAGAAATCTTTTATTTATTTGACTTGTCACCATATATCTTTTATATATCTACTAAAGTTGATTGATTGATTTTCTAGGAGTCAAGTATTAGGCACCCAAACTCTGACTATCGATTTTTTTCATGTTATTTCTAAGAAATTTCAATCGATCTTTTTAGACATTTGTATATCGATCTAATACTTTTCTATGGGCACTTTAAAAAAACAATTTTGGATTAATTGTCTCTATTTACACATTTCATATCAAAATTTTAGTAAAAATGTCTATAATCTTTGTTGAATTATAAGTTTTACTCCTTAAATTAAGAATAATACTTTTCTAGGCTGCAATAAATTAAGAATCCAACAGGTTCAAACCAGCCTAGAAAAGGCTGATTACTGTAACCTCCCAAAAATGACTTTGTTTTGATTTAGTTAAAAAAGTGTAGTGAATAACCTGATGGAGCATAATCTATTCACAAATTCTAATCTAAAAGAATCTTAAGGAACCAACAATATTTAAGGCAAATGAGGGGCATATTTTAGTTTAGAATCACTTAAAATGTCTGGTAAATAAATTTCTGCTATAAAAGTATTTTAAGAAATTGAATAGACCCGCAAGATAAAGATGATACTTTTGAATCATCTTTGGCGAGTACATTTCAGATTAAAGAGAATCTGATGGAACAGAAACTATTCACATTCTTTCATATTAAATAGTTGAGTCTTTGAAAAATTCTATTGAAAAAATTTTTGATCAAAACGAAATTTATAAACTAATTCGACCCGCAAGGTATAAGGGAATAGGGGAACTAAACGAGTCTAGTAAAAAATTTCAGATTCGAAGGAATCTATTAGAACCGAACAAGATCTCTACTTGTTGGTGAGATAGAAAAAACATCTTCTATCTATTCATGTTATAGTGGTGAATATATTTCTAATCAAAATAAATTTGGGAATCTGAATCGATCCACAAGGTATTAGGGAAGAGAGGGGGTACATAAAAGGCCTGGTGATTAAATTTCCAATTAAAGAGAATCTGAAGCAACAGAAAAAATTGTGATTTCTAAATCCTTAATAATCTAGTAAATAAATTAGATATCCAGGATGAAGGAATCGTCACCGTAGAGTTTAATATGAATTAATTTTGATTTAAAAAAAAATAGATTCAGAACACAATTTTTCAAAATGGCGATTATATGACCTGAATACTCAATTAAGATATCTGTATTATCTCCGTTAGGAAAAGAACTAATAATAGAGTATTTACACATACTTCTCTACGATACACCCGGTGAACAAATTAGCGTATGTCATCTGATGGAATTCAAAGAGAAATTGATTTTCTTTTCAGGGTCTTCTACAGAGAGTTTTTTTCTAACATTCAGATTAAATTCAGAGTTGCCATTCCAGCTGCTTTTCTAGTCTTTATTACTTTTGAGAAATAATTTTCAAAAAATTTTTATAACTTTATTGTATCTTCAAAAAAATCTCTTTTTTAATTTAAAATACATAAAACTCAACTATTTTGTGTATTAAACTTTTATTATAATAACAAATTCAAAATTTAATAAATTTATTTATTTTATGTATGTCAAATTATGACACATAATGTGGCTTCTTTACTTTAAACTTTATGAATTATTATTTGCAATTCGTATTCGTTTTTTGGGGGAATTTTTGGTGAATATTTAAAGGTGTGTTTAGTGTTTTATTGGTTAAATGACGAAAATGTTGAAAGAATTTTAATGATTTCGAAAAAAAGGCAACAAACAAAAAAGCGGTTAAATATATATATTTTTTTGCAAAACAAAAATTTAATTTATATTAAACTATTTAAAGAGAGTTTAAAACAAATTTAATAATTAGGAAATAGAAAAAATACATTTAAACATTTTTTTATTTATACTTTCTCTAAAATAAGAGATTCAAAAAGAGATTCACTATTTCGACTTTAGATCTCAATTTTTTTTAATTTTTTTTATAAAAATAAACAATCAGTCTGATGCCATCACTTTTTGCCACCTACGGGATAATAATTGTCATCAGTTCATTTTGAAAATAATTATATTGACAGTTTCTACGTGTTGAAAATATCATTTAATTAAATATTGAAAAATATAGAGATTGAAATAAAAAAAATGTTAAATAAAATTCAAAACAGACTGAAGTGTGTATTGAATGGTCCCATAAATGTCTCAATAGAATTATGCAATATTTAAATAATTTAATTTTTAATAATAAAAAAACACAGGAAGATGAATGGATTTTTTTCCAATTTTGAAAGGGGAAGTTAAGCCAGTTGTAACACATGAGATAAGGGGAAGTTAAACAGAGATTAAATAAAAAACATGAAAGAATACTATATTCGGCTATGCCGAATCTTCTATACTACAAATGCGCGTGATTTAAACACACACTCACACATACACTCTCAGACGTATACAATTTATAAAAGTTTTTTCTTAAAAATAACACAGGATATACATGTTTAACTGTAATTTTTTTCTGCCACCACGATCATTTGATTATTTTTGGAATGGTAATGAAGAATGGAAAATTTTCATTCCAATTTGTCGATTTATAATTGAAAATTTTACGAAAATTCTTCTCTTTAACTTAGAGATAACCTCAGGGATCAGGATATATTTTTTAATATACTGAACCGATTTTGCTGATTTTAAAGAGAAAAGATTTCAGGACTATAACGAATACTCAGGTCAAATTTTATTAAGCACTGTCGATTATTGTGGATGTGAGCTTTCTAACAACTGACGGACATTGCTAAATCGACTCAAATTTTGATTTGAGGGGTATAAAAATAAGGTTAATTAATCTTCAGTACCTTCTATTACAAATAGGTACAAGTAAATACATTATGTTTCGTACACACAACCTCACACATACACTAGCAGACGTATACAATATATAAACGTTTTTCCGAACACAACACATTAACATTTAATGAGTCATAAAATCAGTTATATTTTTAGTTATAACTTTTTTTCCTATTAAGTCGATTTCAAATATTTTTTTGGAATGGTAATGAAGTACTTATAACTTAATATTATGACAAATTTTTTTATTATTTGTTGATTTTTAATTGACAGTTTTACAAAAATTATTCGCTGAAACTTAGAGGATTATATCAGATATCGGTGTATAACTTTTCGATATACTGAACCGATTTAAAATAGTCTTAAATAGGAAACTTCTAAGGACTATAGCAAATACTCAGGCAAAATTTCATTGCTCTCTGTTAATTATTGTGGATGAGCCAGAACAGATGGACATAGCTAATCGATACAGATTTTTGAATTAGCGTAACACACGGAATATTAAAGTTAATATACCCTCTTCACCGTTTGTGGTGAATAAATATAAAATAATTAATTTAAATAAAATTAAATAACAATTTTTTATTTATCGCATCTAATAACTTTTCAAAAACTAAACGATCTTGACCGCCGCACAATGTTCTACTAAATTGTTATTTAAAAATCTATTTAACACTTTGTTCTTTAGTTCTTAGTTAATTTATTTTAAAATACATATTAAAAAAAAGATTAGTAATCTAAATAAATAAATTTAAATAAATTAATGTAAATTAAACTTCAACTATTTGAAATGGAATTTGCAATGTTGATCGTTAATATCAATTTCAAAATTCCATTTTTAAATGCATATTTTGACCCAGTTATTTCAATGTTAATTTTTAATTAATTGAAAATAAAATAAAATATTTATTTAATATTCTAACAATTAAAAAATAATTATGACATAATTTATTCAATTTTTTTTTCTTTATTTTTAGAATTTATCTATAATATTGGTCAAAAACTAATATCAATCGCTCAACCATTTGATGCTTCTAGAAATCCTTCAGCTTCCGAATTATGTCGTTTACATACCCAACAATATTTGGAAGGTTTACAAAATTTCGATTTATGGGCTTTGAAAGTAAGTATAAAATAAAATATTTTCCATTAATTATCAAAAAGAAGATATCGCACATTTCCTGCAAGAATGTCATAACTCACATAATATTATTTTTTTCAAAAGTCTTGTTTTTAATACAATTATGAAAACCTAAAGAGTTAAAAATTAATTTTTTACACTTTAAAAAAATACTTCGCCCACGTATTTTGTCAATTTACAAAATGGTTTACTAACATGTACATGTCGGATATTAAGTCAAAACTTGCAATTTTTTGAGTTATGACGAACTTGCATCTAATGATTGTTATGAATAAATTATAAGACTTCTAAAAAACTTTTTTGCTTAAAAATGCATTTATTATAATTAATATATTAAGTAAGTTAATAATTTTTAGCATAATTGTTATAATATATGAATACCCGACCAAACGAATGCTGCAATTTTAAAGAAACAATGAATTTTTTCTGGTCCTGCCTGTTTTGTAGTGAAACATAAACATTTCAATAAAGACCTTATGAATCGACTAAAACAAACAGTAATCAGCAGAGGCTAAGTCTGTGTTATTTGGCAAGCTTTTTATCAAAAGCTGGCAAATTTCTTTTGATCAATCCTGTAGCATGTGGCCGAGTGTTGTCACATTATAACATTATTGAATTTATTTTATTATTCTGATCGGTTTTTCTTGAAACCTGTTTTCAAACAAATTAATTGAGCTTGGTATAGCTTCCCTATGGTTATCTGATTCGATTTCAATAGCTTATAACACAAAACTCCTATTTGATCTCCCAAAATACATAGTATTTCCATGCCATTCGACATTTATATGGCTGCTTAGATGTGCCTTTCATATAACTTATTGGACTTATATTAATGTACCCGTAGCGTTCAAACATATTTCCAAACCATTGCGAATATTTAACTTCGGGTTTTATTCAGTTTCGAGTTTCGAGTACACAAATCGTTAAATTTATTTAGTTTATAATATTTTCGCCATGTAAAATTGTCTCTGTCAATCTCCCTTGTTTTGAATTCAAATGGGTCTCAATTATCCTTTCTTTTGAATACACCCTAATACTCTTTATTTAAGGTAATGCTTTGTTCTAGAATTCCCAATAGCGATGCAAATTCTTCTGTATGTATGGCAACAATATTCATGGACAAACCAACTAATTTTTAATTTTAGAACTTTTCCCACACCTCGTTTTTAAAGTCGAAATTCTTGCTTTTTTTGAGGGGATATATGCTCTTTAATAGCTCATTCTTTAATATGAAAGAAGTTTTCTGATTTCTGAGGATGATTAAAATTGATTAAAATTTATAACGATTTTGAAAATATAAATTTTGAAACGACATTTTTCATACCCTCTACACCACAAATAGTAAATGTTTGTATATCAAATTTGCCATTGATTCTGTGTGTAATTCTAGTACCCTATAATGTACAAATATTTATGAACCCTACCATAATCTGAGTCCATTTAGTTATATCCATCTATCTGTGAATTTGTTCCAACGCAACAAAAATTGGCCAAATTGTTCATTGTTGCTCTAAGAAGTTTCCAGCTAAATTCATTGATAAGAAGTGAACCGATTTAAATAAAAGTTTATCTTGGAATATTGAAATAAAACTTGGTCTTTGTATGAAAATATATGCCACAATGTATGTGTATGTAATATTGTTAATGTTTCAAGGTATATTCTTTTACGCTTTCAGAACGATTTTAAAAGAAATGTAACCCGATATGAAAAAACCTGATACTGCAGTTTTTATATTTGAAACTCCAATATCATGTTCTATTCATTACAAATTCATGATGTTTTAGGATCTTGGTTTTGTATGAATTATTCTTGTTTATACTGTAAATCATTCTGCTTGATAATAATCATTGATAATACGTGAAAAAGTAATTAATTTAGAAAAATTAAAAAAAAACTCTAATGTTTAGTAAGAAGTACATAGAATTTCAATTTTGTAACAAAATTTCTTAAGATGTGACAATAATTTTTAATTATTTCCTAAATTCTAACAAAAACTTAGAATCGTAAAATTTAAGCTCAAACCCTAAATAGATTTAGATTTGGGACAAAAATAAGAAAGAGATCCGTGGCAAAAATTAAACGATTTTTTCAATTTAAACATTTCTAATTATTCCATTTAAAAAATATATTGCAAAAATTATTGTATTTAAAATAAAATCAAATTGAAAACAAAATGCATTTCATACATAAAAATGTCCCTGACTAGATAAAATAAATAGCAAATGAAAAACAAAAAAACCATCCATAAAAGTCCATTATTTTATTATTTATTTATTTATTATTCAATTGCAATAAAAACACTTTTTAAACGAGAAAAAAATCAAAAAAACACTCATTTATGCAGATAATCATCGTATTAACATTATTTACCAATAATTGAAGACAAACAAGTGAGAATGTTATAATCGGCTATGCCGAATCTTCAGTACCTCTACCACAAATGTGTAAAACGTTTAAGTCATAAAATTTGTTTTTTTTTTTACTATAACTTCTTTCAGCTGAATCGATTTGTGGTAATTTTTATCGATTTCAAATTGACATTTTTACGAAAGTTCTTCGCTTGAACATGGAGGTTGTTCCATATATCTGAATCGATTTCAAAAAGGAAACTTCTCAGGACTTTAGCAAATACTCAGGTCAAATTTCATTGAAATCTTTTAAATTTTTGTGCATGTGAGAGTGTCAACAACAGGACATAACTAAATCGACTCAGATTTTGATTGGATACAAGAATATATATATACATTATGAGGTGTGAGATGAATCCATCTTAATGTTACACACGGAAATAACATAATTAGAATATACTTACTTTGTATTTCACCACTTGGTGATGGTGGTAGTGGTTATAAAAATGAAGTGACAAATGTCTGTCAAATGTCTGACTTAATTTATTTACACAAAATTATGCAGCAATTCTTGGCTTAAACCAATGACATTTGGACAACAATCAACAGCACAAATAATCATATTGAGCAACTTAAATCGAACTTTGAACATTATTTATTGAATATTAACAAATAGTTATTACACATTTTACCAGAAAATAAAAAATTTAACTAAACTAAAGTTTTGAACAGAAATAAAAATGTTGTAATCAATTTGTTTTGCAACGTTTATTTTACTGGAAAATAATCACAAATAAATTCTATTTAAATATGTATTTTAGCCAAAAATTCATGTATTTAAAATGGGTTTTATTACGAAATACATAATTTATTTAATATACACATTTAGTTTTTAACTAATAAAGATTCAATAACTATAATATTAAGTTAATGTCATAAGAAAGTATTATTTGTAGTTGAATTATAACTTGAATTTATTAAATTTGAATATTTGTTTTGAATTTAATTAAGTATTTAATACATGTTTAATTAACATTCAATATTTAATTTAAACATGTCAATATATTAAATCATTTTAGCATGTTTTATGATCACAATATTTTGGTTTGTATCAGCTGTTTTCTGATAATGAAAATTGTTGAATTGAAATTGTTTCTAAATTAAGTGAATACGTGAAGAAAGACAGTTTTCAAAAAAGTCGATTTGATAATTGTAGGAATGAAGTACATAAAATTAATTTTGAGAAATTTCATTCTATATTGTCGATTATAATTGCAATTTTGCGAAAGTTTTTCGTTTGAAAGAGTTCGCCGATTTTGCTGGTTTTTAAATAGAAAACTTCTCAGGACTATGGACATGGTTAAAAAGAGACAGACAGATTTTGGATTGTGGTTAAATGAATAGATATTTATTATGGGGTATAAAATGATCATTCCTTTTTAGCATAACACACGGAAAGACAAAGTTAATATATCCTCTTCACCACTTGTGTTATTGTGGAGGGTATAACAAAATATTCCAAATTTTATATTAAATTTGAAAATTTAAGAGCAATTAACCCTTAAATAAGTAGCTAAGCTTTCTCTATTTGCTGTATATGTTAGTCTAATATGATTCTATCTTTCCATTGGGGTTATATTTTTTGGGTGTTCAAACTCAATCGGTTAATTTGAAATTATCCTGTTAATCGAATAATATAATTATTTCCCAAAACGTTTAAATTTTTATTCATTACTTGTAAAATAAACAGGAATGACATGTCAAACCAGGTATCAAAACTTGAACTCATTTCAACTATCAATTTTTTATTCGAATCGAAGCAGCCCTTTAGAAGTTACAGTCGGATTTAACTTTTATATATTTTTAAGTATAATTATAGTTTGTTTTTGCCTTTTCAGAAATCATGAACGATTCATTATATCTCACCAACAAGCACTTGTAGTAACGAGTTCATTGATAATATATTTTAAGGTTTATTAGCAGGCGGCCTTGTGGGACAGAATCAATTTAAAACAGTTACTTTTGTTCGGCTGAATGGATTTGAACGAAATTAAACATAATGTACCCCAATTAATTGAACAGCAAATTGGCAAAAATTAATCGAAAACCTGACAAACGTTTAATATACTTCATGCCCTATAGCAAACATTCTACAATAAAAGTCTACATTATGGTGATGATGTTCCGTTATTCATTAAACCCCCATTATTAAAGGTCATAAATCCCCAAAAAAATATATCCAACTTCATTCCATAATACAAATATGCATATTGAAACTGGTTCTTGAACGCTTCAATCAAAATTGGTATTTAATGTGAAATTTTTATTTGGTAATTAAGTTTAATTTATCTTCTTATAATATTTCGACATCTCACCTCTAATTGAGATACTCGGAATTATTTTTAATCGGCCAGTAATTGTCAGAAATGAAAACTTCCAACTGATCTCCATATGAAAAGCATAAAGAAGCCTAATCAATCCAATAGATTTGAATATTGAGCAAATAGAAGCGTTACTTGATTAAGATTCGAAGAAAAGTAAGAAGAACTTTTATTGTGATTGGAATACGCAAATCAAACCACTTTTCTACGATTAAATGTGTTAGGATACATTAAACAGCAATTAAATTGACTTATGAATTAATGACGACTGACGTTGAAAAGTCATTTACATGATGCACATGGCGATTGAACGCTAAAAAGTCGTGTGAAAACATGACGATATCCGAAGAGCTAAAACATATGCGAAAGATTTAGCCTACCAAATTAGTGCTGAATCCTAATATTGGCGACAACTAGACATTGGCTCTGTATTAGGTGGGATGGGATGGCTATTTCATGATGGCATTCTGTCAGAAGATAAAGGTAAAACTGTAGCAAAAGCAATTAATTCTTTTAAAAGATAACAGTCATCAGGTCGTAATTTCTCATAATGAGAACACTTGGCCACATCTAACAAGATGACTATTCGGAAAGCAGTTGATACAAATTTTGTTTAAATCATGTGGAACATTCTTTCTAGAATACAATAAACTTAAAATAGGTTATCAGAAATTGGAATATTGCACTATTTACAACAGTTCCTTCGACACAGAATTCTATACGTTACGAAATTATGCCGAACAATAAATTATTATATCAACATTATTAACTTGCATACCTAATAACATAAAGAATTCTTTCGTCACAACAAAATAATCAAACAAATCATAACAAGAACTTTAATGC
>PYHX02000495.1:45693555-45715063 GCA_004302925.2 Cochliomyia hominivorax
AAAATCAAGGTTTAACCACTTTTTATCGTTTAGGACCTCACAATTTTTGAGTACTTGATTTTGGGAATTCGCATTTATTATTATCATTGGAACAACCGCTTTCTAATCAAATTATCTAAGCTTTACAGTCATCCAGTTTAGGTTTTCTTAATTAATCTCCTGCGACAAAAGTAGCATTCGAAATACCACGACCTGATGTTGTTACAGATCTCATGGTTGCAAAACATTCCCTCATCGAAGTCTATCGCTGTCATTGTGAAGTATATCCCTGAAGCTCCAGATCTGGTACATGAGTCGTAATTGCTGCTGAGACATTTTCAAAATAAAAGAGCAAACATTTTATACCTGTTGTCAGATGTTGAGTTGCTTCCGCTATCAGCCCGCCCAATGACAATAGATTCCGACTAACGGCGAAGGGTATACTTATAGGTACTAGATCTAGATAATCAAACGGTCAGGAGAGAAAGAAAGCTTAGTATGGGTTATTGGGGAAAAACAGATTTGTAGTTATTTCATTACTACCGATGCAAACAGCAACATGACTATCATTACCATATTGTGATTGATTCAGTTTGTAAGAACTGTAGTATAATATTTGAAACCACAAAATGAATCTCGTTTCTGTAAACATATTATGATTGCATGATGATAATGTAATGATATGCAATACATTTTCAATATGATTATGAAGGAATTAAATGATTCGAATTTTGTTTATCTTAAACATTTAGATTAACTATATTAAAAGAAATTAATTTTATATTTGTTACGAAAATAACATGATTATGAAACATTGTTGAGGATGACTATAATCGAAATATTTTTAATGATATTTTTAAAAAATGGTGGTATAATACTATATTATGATTAAGACAATTGAATATTTCACTTGTAATCAACAAATTATGATTATGTAGCATTGATATTGAACATAGTTAAAGATCATTCTGATTATAATACTTTTATTAAATTTTGAATATGATAAAACAATTTTACAATATGTTTAATTTATTTTACTTCTGTTACAAACATATTATGATTAAAAAACTATAATAAAGATTACTTTAAGTTTAACATTTTTTCTACAATAATTTAAAAGCTTTTTCTTACATTTTTAGTTTTGTTTATTTTCTGTTTTCCATTAACATAAATTTCAGCTTTCTTTCTTTCTTTTGTTTCAACACTATAGTGGACCTCCCCGAAACCACAAATTTTTTTAATTAGTCACAATTTTTATGCACATTCAAAACCAGCAGCAGTTTGCAATAATTCAAATCAAAACTCATTATAAATAAATAAAATACTCTCTCTATGTCCATTAACTATTTTATATAAACCAATTAAATCTGAATGAATTTTGATTAAATATTTAATTCAATGCGATTATTGTTCAACTTTCTATTAAGATGAAAAAGACGAAGAAAACATTAAATAATTTATAGCTATTTTTTATTATAATTTTAAACAAATCATTTTAAAAGACATTAACAAATGTCTCAATGAACTTCTGTATTGAAATAAAAATGATCACATCAAAATCTAAATGGGAGAAAGAAGCAGCAATTTACTGCCCACATGAGTTTTTGGATCAGTGTATTATGCAAATTTAATAGTTTTATTTCTTTTTTGTTTCTAATTTCTCTTCGTTGTTGTTGCTGCTGTTTTATTTTGATTTGTTGTTGTGTCTCAAAAATTTCAAATACAATATTAACGTTAATTAATTATGTTAATAGACCTCTATTTTTTCTTCATCGAACATCAAAATAAGAAATATAAACATTTTTCTTTTCACAATAAACAACTATTTTTTGTTGTTGTTGTTGTTTTTTAATGACAAGATTAATTTGTCGTTTTCGTTAATGATCTATAGAGAAAATGTCAGTATTAACAATTTTTTTAAGTTATCATAATGAACAATTTCATTTATTTATAAACAAAAAGATCGAATAACACGAAAATATAAAAATTTTAATACAAAATAAGAAAAAAATATTATAATAAAAATTAAAATGATTAAATTGATCATAATGATCTTCTAAACAATGGTATTAATATATAATAAAATATGTATGTGTGTGTGTTTGTGTTTTTTTATATAAAATTAAAAACAAAAAAGTGATGATTTTTCTTATAACATCATAAAATATGGTGTTAACATATAAAATGAATTAACTTATTAAAATACAGTAGGTGGTCTTTTTTAATTATCAATTGATTAGTAAAACAACAACGAAAAAAATAACAAAAAATTTATTAAAAAAATTATTAAAAATTAATATCCAAATCAAAAGACTTAAGACACAAACTCGATTTGTTAAAAAAATCTCTTACACACACACTCACACAAAATTGTTGTTCTACTAATTCAATGATTTTGTTAATTAATTAAATTATATATTTGACATTAACTATACGTTTTTTTTATTCCAAAATTTCCCAAAAAAAGTATTGAACACCGAAAACAAATCTAAGTTTAAAAGCAAGTAGGTGTTGGTGGTGGTCTTTGATGTTTTAGTCGGTCTTTTATTTTAAGTTAAAAAGTTTAAACAAAAACACATTTTTAATGTGATTTATTTAAAGTCGTCTATTTTGTTAATGCGTTTTGCAAATTTTATGATCATATCGGTAGCTTTTTATAGAAATCTTATTCCATTTAATATAATGATTTTGATATTTTATTCGTTTTGTTTAAATTAAGATTTATTTATGATTATTATTAATAGCGATATTAATAATAAATACATTTACTATTGATCTTTTTTTTAGAAAAACAAGTAAACTAGTCTATTAGTCACTAGGTTTAAGGTGAAAGGAGAGATCTCAGATTTACACTACAAAGGTCAACATGTTAAAAAGTATAGTTCCAAGTACAGATTTTCTAAGTTGTCAAAGAGCTGGACAGTGACATAGAGAGTAATAACTGTCTCATTCTTAAGCTTGTCATAGCAACTGTAGCTGAAGTCTTTTTAGGCAAGACACAGTCATCTCGCATGGATTTCAAAGAACGATGTGAAGTTAAAATCAACACCTACTTTCTATTGAAAGCAGATATCTTCATAATAGACAGTAAAACAATATAAATGTTGCCCGAATTATGTAATGTGAACATTATATTATTAGTATCTGACTCACCAGAAAAATCACTTCGTTGCCTCTTTTAAACATTTCACGGGTTTCAAGATTACTTAAGTGTCCGGACTCAGTGAGTATATGCCGTAGAAAGTAAAAATTATTCAATTACATTCCTGATATTTCGATATTACAATTTCTTAATTATAATTGTGAGTTCCAAATCAGATCGATTTGGACTAAATACAACTTTGGTAAATTGTTGTTAGTTTTGTATGTTAAATGTAACTGACCAATATCTCACAATTCATGAAGGAATGTTTTCAAATCTCTTGTAAAATTGAAACAAAAAATTTTCCGTTATTCAAGATCAAAGGAAATTTTGGCTACATTTTATGAATTTTGGAGAGAACAGGAAATGTGTATATTTTGTTTCCAAATAAAAGTGATTAATATAGTTTTTTACTTGATAAGATAATGTTATTGTATCCAAATACAAATATTATTGAATAAAATTTTCAACCATATAACTCTGCCCATCCAAACTTCCATAGTTATAGTACACATCTATTCACTATTATCTTAAAATTTCAAGCAAATTTTTTCAATTCATCGCAGGTGACAGATTTATTTCCCAAAAATAGCGATTCTTACTCATTAAGCAGTGAGGTAGAGTATAAAAAAGTTTCAATAGGAAAGAAATCCTAAAAAAAATTTGTTAAAGTATATAAATAAATGTAGTGGTACTAAAGATGCGACACAGCTGAATACAAAAATGTATACCTTCCACCATTACAAGTGGTATTAAGTTTGTGAATCCGTTTGTAACACCAAGAAGGTTTGTTTGTAATTGCCGTTAGTAGTTTCATATTAAAAAATAAAAACATTAATACAGTAACAAAGAAGTTATAGGCCGATATCTGATACAACCTCGAAATTCAGATAAAAAACAGTGTTTTTAAACTATTCATCAGATTAAAATGAAATTTCACTATAATTTAAAACTTAAACATAAATATCGGACAAATATAAAGAATTTATAATCAAAATATGGCATTCTATATGACTCCCAATGTATGAACTTAAGAATTTTCGCTAAATATATAAAGTGTATTGTATTCATTTGGTGGAGGGTATTATAAATTCGACATAGCCTAATATTGTTATCTTTCCTATTTTATATTAAAATTTATTAAAAAAAACAACTCCGCTTTAAAATCATCCAGTTCTTAATTTAATCTATGAAATTAATTGTTACAAATTGCTAAGATTTTATTAATTATTGTTAAATATTAAGTCCCATTTTTCAAATATAGAAGAAACAAAATCGAATGTTGATATATACAATGTTGTAGCCAATTTAAAAACTCACCATATAAGAAAGACATAAATTATAAAAATTTGATGTGGGTTTTACGATTATAACTCTTTTCAAAAATATATATCATTTGATTTTATTTATTTCTTTTTTTTATTATGGACTTAATTTTCTTATTCTTAACTTTTTTCACTTTTTTTTTGTAATTTAATTTTATTTTCAGTTTTTTCTCTCATATTTATACAATATTTTCATTTCATATGTTTTATTTCCCTCTTTATATTCTGTTCGAAACACGCACTTAGTACCAGAAGTAGTAATTAAGTTATAAGTCTCCACCTCTTCGTTATTTAATTTCACATCTTCAGAGCGCAAAGATCAAAAACTGTATTTGTTTTTACTTAAATTATTTCGTTTTTACTCTTATTTTTTCTTATGCGCATGCGCAACACTATTGACGTCAATATTGTGCCATAAATTGTTGTAGTTGTTGTTGGTTACTGTATGTTGTATGACTCTCCACATCATTGATTGGGCAAAGTTGCGTTGGTTGATTTTTTCCTTGTGAATGTAGATACATTTTTTTCTTATTTGTAGCATTTGTCTGTCCATCCATCCATCCATCCATTCGTCTGTCTGTTCGTCTGTTTGTTTGTCTGTTATGTGTCTGCGTGTGTATGTGTGTGTTGTGTGTGTGTACGTGTTCATGCTAAAACTTATTAATATGGCAATTTGAAACTAATTGCTGTTGTTAAATAAGTCTTAATAAGTAACATTTTACTATAAATGTGTCTGTACATACGTCTGTCGGACTAATGTCTGTCTGTGTCAGTTTTGTTATGTATTCGATTTTGTGATCAATATATGTGAGAATTTTTTACTGATGACGTTTTTATACATTCCACCACCACAAGCGGTAAAGAGGGTATATTTCCTTTGTCATTCTGTGTGAAACGCTAAGAAGGAATCATCTCAGACCCCATAATGTATATATATTTTTCCATCAAATTAATATCTGAGTCGATTTAGCTTTGTCCATCCAGTCTATCCGTCTGCCTGTAGTTGGCACACTCACATCCACAAAATTAACAGAGCTCAATTAAATTTGGCTTTACTGTAGTCCAGAGAAGTTTCCTATTTAAAGACAGCAAAATCAGTTGAGTATTGTAAAAGATATTGTCCGATATCTGATGCAACTTGTTATAAGTCCTTAAATTGGAATGAAATATTGCATAATATTTAGTTATATGAATTTTACTATTACTATTTCAAAAATTATTAAAATCGGTTAGTAGAAAAAAGTTATAGCGAAAAATATAATTAATTTTATGACTGTTGTGTTATATAAAAAAATCGTCATATATTGTATGAGTATGTGAGTGTATATGTGTGTCTATATATATCAACGTATTAACTTAACGTGAATTTGTGGTGGAGAGTATTGAAGCTTCGGCATAGCCGAATAGAGTATTCTTACTTGATTTCTTTAATCTTGTGTAACTTTTTCTGTTTTTTTTTTAGACGTTGGTGTAAATTAAAGATTTTTATATGAGATCTTTTTCTTTATTTAGTAAAATAAATATAAAATTTATTTATTATTTTATTAATATTTCTTTTTTAGTTATAATTGTTAAAGACGTTTTGGTCGTCATGGCCATAAATGTCTTGAAATGCCATTTGTAAGTGTTAGATGATGTCGGTTTCATAAAGGTGAACACAGATCAATTTTTGGTGGCGATAAAGTTATTTGGAAAGAAAATATATTCTTTATAATTTATGTTTGAAAGATGATAATTATTTTTAGGAAATATTTTTAGAGATAAAAACAATTTATTAGAAATTAATTTAATCTGACGAATTTTTTAAAACGTCTGTTAAGAATATTTGATGACACTTTTGTATAAGGATTCTCTTACACAATCAGTGTTTATATGGGACTGGTGCATTTTTTTATTTTTTCACAAAGTGATCCTTATTCCGTTTCCAGAACTATAAAATGTTGGCACAGTACGTCCAAATCGATTTTTTTGGGAAATAATTCTGTATGTTGTGATTCGTTAGATGTATTTAAAAAATTTCACATGGCGAGAACCAAAGAGACTTTGAGTTGATTTGGAGAAGTACAAGAGAACTTGATGGTCAGATGCCTTTTTTGGGATTCCAAAGTTGGTCATCTCGGAAATGTTAAATTTTTTTGCGAAAAAATTAATTTATTAATGAAAAATTTTGTAAATCGACAGAACTTTTAAATACATAAAGAATATTTTCATGTGTATGTTATTTTCACAGTTTCAGGAACTTTGAGGGGAAATGATTGTCAACTTATTTTATCCTTGATATTGGATATAAAACTTGAAGTTGTTTGAATAAACAACTGGATTCAAAATTCGATCTACCTGCATGAAAATTTAAATTAAGGAGCAAAAATATCCAGTGAAATATCTAATGAAAGATTGTCTTTGAATCAAGATTCTAATACTTTTTTTTAAATAGACAACATTGCCTTTCTAACCACAAGCAGCAATCTTGTAACAAGAGAATTTTTTTTCATTATTTAGTACCGGCGATTTCCGTTTGAGTGACGATTTGTGCGCCATCTCCCGTTTCGTTTGCATATATTTTACTGAAAGTCCATTATTTTAAAAATCTGAGTTATAATCAGTATGGGAATTATATCAATCTTCAGCTCTTAAATTATTTCATACCAGTTGCTTCAAAATATCTAGAGAAAAAAAATCAATTGTTGCATTTAAATAACTCCTTAAATAGCCCGCATTACCAAAGTCCATTCATATTGTCAGATGACCCACTCATCTAGCACGGAAATGTGTATCTTTTTGTGGATGCATCCGTTTTTGGTTTGTGATGACACAATTCTCTTGTTATACATACTACCAGTCAGATGGAAGAGGGGCACGTCTCTGAAGATAATTTTTATGTAGTACTTTTTTCCGTTCAACCATGCATTCATATGACGCTGCTTCAAATGATCAAAAGATTTCAAATTTCGCATCATCAATTTTTTAATTGTTAGCAATGTGTCTTGCGCCACACTATCGCAAACAATATTTTTGTTTCCCAAAGAACGAAATCAGCGAGAATATAAAAGTATTTTGATATTTCCCACAGATCAGGTTTTCTAAAACATATCTAATTCTGTGAAATTGTTATCTCATAAATTATTCCAAAGAGATACTGAAGTCTTTTATATAACGTGAAATATCTATATTATCGATCTTTCATCTTCCAGTTAATGTTGGCGAAATGAATTTTAGGTTTAGAAAAGTTTATATTCGACTCATTAGCATAATCCGGATTATCAAACATTAATGCTTCATTGTGATAAGATTAGTTTAGTCATTAGTATAGTTTCGAACTATCCCTTAGAATATGATGTCGTATTTTTGATCATTCCAGAATTGTTTTTGTGTCATAAGTCTTCCTTTAATTTTATTTGAAGTTATTCGAATCGATCATTTCCGTACTCTATCTATCAGAGCTATATAATTTAGAATTATATGTCTAATCAAGGATCTCTCAATTAATCTCGTTCGCATGTATGCATTGATAACTGTTTGTATATATCGATCTACAGTCACATATAAAAATATCTTAACGGGATCAAGAAATAATTTCTGGAAATTTTTATCGATTTTCAAAATTCTTCTTTACGGTTCTTATTTTATTAATTATATACCAGTTGGACTTGCATTGCTTCAATTTCCCCCCTTTTGTAAAAGTTGATCAAAATTTATCTTTGTACTTTTTTTTTTCATCCTGCTATGTATTGGTATCATTACTAATTCCAAATGATCCGCAATTTTCTTCGTTATTACTTTAGCATTTCGAAAAGTTTTGTGAAAACTCTTGAATGCAATTAAATATTTTCTCTTTTTGTTTAAACAAAAAATTCTATATTTAGTCTTAACAAAATAACTTCCCACCTAAAGTGGCCTCACCTTTTTCTTCATTGTAAATTAATCGATATATCGACAAAGTTTAATCTCTTTCCGTTAAACAACATCTTGCCATCTCTATTTGGTAGTCACTATAAATCCCACCCCAGAAAAGAAATATTGGAAATGGAATCAAATAATATTATGGAAAGTGTTTTCTGAACAAAGTCCATTACAATCATAACAACAACAACAATAACAAAATACAATTTACACACATTCAAAGAATAACAACAAAAAATCCAAAAAAAATATTAGCACAAGTAGCAACAACTTGAAGAGTATAAATGTTGCACACAACGAATAACAGCAACAGCAACATGAATACAAACTGCGAGAATTTCTTCAAATATCCATATAAATATATTTCTATATATTTAAAAGTATTTTCCTAAATACATTCATGCCTCTTGTCTGTCTATATGTCCGTCCATCGATGTCTGTCTGTCTATCTTGTACTTTGAAAACAACCGCTGTGAATGACGGACAGAGTGACTTGCGGACTCAACCTTACTTGGTCAAAGTGAGATTTTTATCACATTAATGTTATAAATGTGTTTGGAATTTATAATTAACTTTTTCTTATTCTTATTGTTTTTTTCAGTTGTTGTTGTTATATTTTACTCAGTCGTAAGTATGTTTTTCTTTTTGTATTTTAGTTGCCGTTTCAAATTGTTGTGGAAGGAAAATATATATATAAGTGTGAAAATTATATGAGGTAGAAACGAATGTTGAGTACCCTGGACCTTTCCGGACAATCTGAAAATTATAGTATTTTTAAGATAATGGATTAATTACAAAATTTTCCGCAAAACTTATTACTTTTCCATGTATTAAATTAACTGTAAATCACCATATTAGATATAGAGATTTATGATAATAAATACCTCATTTGTTTTTACTTTAAAGCTGAAAGTTTATTACGCTTATCTTGTTATCAGCACCCTAAATCGCCTTAGCCTTTTAGTGAGAAAGATTTTATCTATGTTGAAGTTGGTTGGAAATATTGGTTTATAACTCAGTATACTGTACCGATTTCTTAGACATAAAGTTAACTGTGATTCACACCTTAAAGTCAAGTTCTTGGTCCTACTGAATGTGACATTTTTGATTTCGGTGTATGACAAATTGTTTTATGAATTAAGCTTTTCATTAGGATTCTAAATATACTTTAATAAAATGGACTTTTTCCGCCTTCCGATGTAAATATTGTCCAAGTATGTAATTCGGCACATACGATGTTAAAACATCTGTACGTACACACAGAAAAATTAATGGAAAGGAAAAAAATTAATTTCAAAACAACTATGCACAATGTTGATTTTGCTTCATGTTTTTTTCCTTCTGCCGAAAGCATTGTTGGTACTTTGTCAGGATTTGAAGGTCTGATGGAAATTAATTATTTAGCATGGTGATCCAAGAAAATTAAATTGAAAATTCTATTTTAATCAAATTTTTCGAAGAATTTCTAAAATCTGCTTTTAAATTCTTCTACATTTTAGTTAAACAACATTTAATATTTCTTCTCCCAAAAGCTTAATATATCTCTACTGGTCTTAAATTGTAGCAATTGGAATGATTGACTTATTAAGGTACAAAATTATATTTAATAATTCCCCGAATCTTATTTGATGTCCAAATGTATGAAAAACTTTAAGTTTTCGATTTTTTGGAATAATAAAATTAATATTTAAACTTTGATAAAATTGAAACTAATAACCATTCTTATTGGAGAACACTGACACATATTCCTATAAAGGCACATAACTTTTTTAAAGAATTAGAAAAAATTAAACAAGAAAATATTTAGTGGACAAACAATATTTTTATAAAATCAACTACGATCTCATTTAAAATTTAAGAACTTTATTCGCATTTTTTACTGTTTTAACTTAATTTTAGAGTTTAACCGCTAATCTCAAAAGTATAGAATTACCCCAAAAATACGGTCTGATATTGATGTCAATTTGAATCAATTGATTCCCAAACTTGCTTTATTTTTAGTTTTATCTCTGTTAAAGTCATCTGAAATATATATCGCAGTATTATCTTGGAACATGAAATATGTAATCTTCATTCATTCTTTCATCTATAAAATAGAGAAGATCATCTCTCAGCAAAATTAAAAATTGTGCATTAATCTTTGTTGGAACAAAACAAATTTTAGATTTGCCAACTGCTGAAAATACTCCGCAAACCATAAAACTGCCACTGCCGAAATTTCTTTTTGACATCCTAACATCGTTTGTTCTCCAATCGCGCCAAAAACATGAGTAGGAGTCAGAACCGTCAAAATTTTAATTTTTTCCACTTCTCTGTCGATTTCATGTATTTTCGTGGTAATTTTGGACATTGACTTACACTTTGACTTTTTCCATTTTATGTGAATAGTGTATTCAAAAACCGATATTTTCAGAAAACCGGTTTTTGAGATATTCGAAAAATCAGCGTTTCAAATACGGTTTTATGTTAAAAACCTGGTTAACCGTTTTTTGTTTGATTATTATAATTTTATAGAAAAAAATATTATTTAATAGAAATCTAAAGTTTAACCAATAAAAACATATGTCGTGCATATCCTTATACTGTATAATGTCCTAAATGAGTGAGATATAAAAGGGTTTTTATTAGTGTTTTTTCTAAAACAGACGAACATGCTCGTGTAACACATGGAATGAAAAATTTTATATATTTTCAGGAATATATAAAAAATAAACTAAATAGTAGTGAAAAGTTTAAAGTGACTTCCATTAAAAACCGGTTAAACGACTGAAAAAACCGGCATGTCGAAAATTGAAATTATTCGAAACCGGTCGTTTTCTGAAATGCAATAAACCGGTTAACCGGTTTCCGGTTTTGGTTTTTAAATACACTAATTTAGAAGATTTAGTATTTTCTTTATATGTGCAGAATTCAATTTGTTAAGGTTGCTTTTTGTTTTATAAGATTGATCTGTCCAATATAAATTTTGTATTTCCCTTCGTAAGTTTTTTTGTTTGCGTTTATAGAAATATTCCACATAAAATAGTACCAATAACATTTTATCGCTTGAATAAGCAAACAGGATTACTATGAATTGATTGAAGATTGTCTCTCATTAAAAACTTTAACTTTACTTTGGATGAGAAGAACAAAGATAAAACAATAAATAGAGAACAACAAAATTAATGCGTTTATAGGAATATATTCTGTGCGTTTTTTTTTAAATCAACATATTCGAGGTGGCCTAATTTAGAGTCTTACCGACTACGCCTTGTACATCTATATTTCTCCAGATCAATTTCAAAATTTACAAGATTATTTCCAAAATAAATCGATTTGTACACACTGTGTAATGCTACATTCCTTATTAATCCAACCAGTCGATCAAGAGTTTTACATTTATTTCCAATTAAACATCTGAAGTTTATTTCTCTCGGACTTATTTTTTGCTGTTACATACAGAATAATGAACTTATAATAAACTTTTAAGGTGATGTAGAGCTTTAAAATACATTTTATTGCATTTTTAACAAATGAGAGTGTTTGCAATTTGAGCATGAGGTTTACAAATGATAGACGACGGCAGATAATTTATTTTTATTATAATTTTTTTATAAATAAAATAAAAATAAAACGACAAAAATTTACAAATGAATACAAAATTAAAAGAAAATAAATTTATTTATTGCAGTTTTTTTTGTTGTTTGTTTGTTTGTTATGCAAAAATTGTTGCAACAGATACGCGTGCACCGGGAATAAAAATTAATAAATTATTTATTTATTCATTCATTTGTGTTAAGATGAAACGCCAATGACTTCAGAATAACATTGGTTTGTGTTTTTGTTGTTGTTATTGTTGTCGTCGTCGTTCTCATAGAATTTATTTATCGGTTTGTATTCCAATCATTTATTAGATATTTTTTTCCCCTTTAACTGTCACGCTTAATCGTGTAATAAAAAGAAATTGGTCGCTAAAGTGTTTATAACATTTTAAATTTAACTTAAATGATTCATTAATAATTATGACAAAAATTTATGTATTAATATGTATGAGGGTATAATAAACGTGGTCAAGAGGACGATTATGAGAGATTGGATTGGATTGGAAATGATTAAAAGTTGCAAGAAGGGAGTATAAAGTATATTAGATAAAGGAATTTTGAGCAAAGACAACATTTCTCCTTTAGCTAATAATGATTCATACCCTTTGATCATTATTTTGACAAGATCACTCTTATTCTTATTGTTGCAGTTTATTATGATCATAATTACTGACCATTTGAGATCTTTCAAATTTATTCAGTTTTTTCAAAATTCTGGACTAAGTGTGAAATCTGCTTTGAAACTTAAACCATAACTTCATATTTTAATCACAATTCAAGTCGCCTTTCGCCATCATTGTAATTATGGGTTTTCATAAGTGTGAATTGTTCATTTTGTTTTTAAACGTTAATTAATATTAATGAATTTGTTAAATGTAATTGTTTAATATTTACTTTAATTCTTATCTTGATAGAAAAACAAACATTTAGTACATTTTTTTTGTTCAAATAAACCTGAAAAAATCAAACTACACAACAACAAGAACAAAAAATGTTGTTGCCCTCTTATAACTTAATATCGTGATTGTAGATATTTTGTACAAACGAATTGTTGTCGTATGCGGTTGACTTGAAAATATTTATGTGACCGCAGCAAGTTAAGATTTATCATATTGTGTGTCAACAAAATAGCAACTGAACAAAAAACATATTTTGAAAAAGAGGTCAATAGGAAATTTAGATGGGAAGGAAAAAAGGAATATATTTTATATACATACTGTAGTTAGAAATTTTAGAAAGCGAAGGTAGAAAGAGTCTATAAACGCTTATAGAAGATCGTCTCATGCTACTCTTAAGATATAGCGGAACAAGTAATGGAGAAGCTGCAAGTTAGTATGCCTGTAAAGTTGATTTATACGATCCAACAATCTTCACACATACTGCAGCAAATGATTGATATTTGTCTGAATTATTTTATAAAAGTGGTAATCAATTGTAGCCCTAAAAGACACGTTATTCAATAATTTCAATAAGGAAAATAAATATTCAGGAATTGCCGGAAAACCTGAAAAATAGACCGTGAGGTACTAGAATAATACTGTTTTTATTTTAAAAAATTTAGATGTAATCATTCCGAACAGCGCTCTTACTTGTCCTAACAACTGGTGCACCTCCTACATTTGATGAAGTTACTTTTAAGAATTATAATTTTTCAAGTTTTTTTTTTATGTAAACATCTTTGTAGATCTTTAAAAAAAAGACCTACAAACGAGAGCTTGAAAGTCTAAGATTTGGACAGTGAGCAAAGGGCGTGATAATAAATATTATGCATAGGGAAATTTTCCGACTCTTACAAAGGTCACAGGATCTAACTGTTATGAGAATTTAAGACATGAGCGACTGGGTGGCATAAACTGTCTACGGTTTATTGTTGAGCTTATTGTATATTTTGTTTCATAGATTTCGAAAACATGTTGGTTCTCTTGTAATGCAATGACAAATAACAAATTATTAAGTGAAGATTTTTGAGATAGCGATCTGATAGGGTCATGCTCTATTGCCACTCCTATTCAATCGGCGTCCAATAGTAATTTGCGAAAGTAAACCGGTGAATTCGCCTAGAACTATATAAAATCATGTGATTTGGGACAAGACAGACTAACAAAACCTACCGATTGCAGTAAGACAACAATGAATCGACCCTCAAGGAAACAGAAAGCACATAAATGGATACGGCTACGTACTAAGAAGGTAGTAAAATTATTTTTAAAGAACTTCCATATATGAAATGGACATCTAGGAAATATTTGCAAAAGAATTGTAAACGACAGTGGTAAACTCAAAATAGAGATGTGTTCAAGAATGTTATTGAGTCCTTATTGCAGGAACGACATAATACTTGCAATAATATAATTCCGAAACAACCGAACTTTTGTGTTACCACAAATGTAAAATGTTGATTCACTTTTGAATGTTGATGCACTTTTCACTTTTATTTACAAAACTTATTCTGGTCTTAGGTTCTTAGAGAACTCAATGTACCACTATCTGATTTTATATGGGGTCTTTGTCCATGTAATTTCTGTCTTAAAATCACTCCAAAACATCTTCAGGTAATTACATGAAATTCTCTTTGCAATGTTGATGGATGATCACACAATTACATTGTATGTTAACCAAACGTTAATACTCCTACAATTACTACCTCACCTCTCTGCTGAGCTCATTTCATCATATCTTTATTTCACTATTTTATCAAATTTCGCAGATACTTGTTCGTCAGATTCCCGTTCTATTACTGAAATTGAATGGATATGGTGAAGTATTATAACAGTATTTTTCGATAGTTAAAATTTTCTAATTAATTTGAATCATAGATTGACCTCGATGGTTCTTGATAGTTTGTCTAAAAACAAGCTTATCGATTTTCCACAATTCTCTGTTTCCGGGCTTTGACCGTAGTAAGGCTCCTTTATTATATTATTATATACAGATTTAAATTCTGAAGCTAAAAATGGAAAAAGTCAAGAAAATAATTCCAAAATTTTCGTCATTCTTTTACGAAATTTGGGAAGTGTTTCAATTTTCCATTTTGGTAGTTTTTTCGTGGGAAACTATGTCGTGGCACCTGTATTCCCTTGCGAGGAATCCATTACTTATATCTTACATATGTCAAGAAAATGTTCACGGAAAAGCTTTAACTGGAATTACATTGATACTGGTAGAGCTGACTTATGTTTTCATTTTGGTGCGAAGAAAACTTTAAAAGATCTTAATGTTATGGTCCTTTATTTGAAATGTCAAAATTTCTTAATGGGTCTGTCCATACATGAAAAATAATTAACATAGACTTTAAACACGTTAATGCATTTCAACGTAGTCATTCGTTTACATTATGTTTTGTTAATAGTTTGTTTTTATTTGTAGTTCCTTCTGGTGTTCTTGAGTTGTAGAATTTTTTTTGTTGTTTTATTTGTTGTAGTGATTTTTAACATTTAACGTTTTTGTCACTTGAAGTGCATAAAATGAGAACTGTCACAATTTTTTAATGTTTCATTTCATTTTTAAACAAGTTGCCGACAAAAGTTGTCATGATTTGTTTCTACGTATTTCTTTTTTTCCTTTTCGTTTCATTTTTCTACAAATATTTTTTCCCCACAATTATATCTCTAAAGATAATTAAGATAAATAATTGTAATAAATATAAAAAATAATAATAAAACTAACAACTTTTTAATTTAGTAAATAGAAAAAAAAAGAAACAAAAACTCAACAAATATCAATCTTATAAAAAAAGAAGAAGAAAAACCTAAAATAGTTTGAACAACTTAAACAAATCAAAAGTCAAACTCAATTTATTGCTTACACTGTAAGTTACAGATACATAGATATGTTATGTATCTGTTAGTTACTTACATTATTTAAACTTCTTATAAAAAATTCTTTCTCTTTACTTTACTTTACTTGATTTTACTTTAGTTAAGTTAACCTGATCTTACTCTTTTCTTAGTAAATTTTGTTTTTGTTTTAATTGACATTTAATGTCATTGTGTCAATGACAATCTCTAAGTCATTACTTTGTTTATATTTTTATTTTTTTATATGTTAAAAACTTTTTTTTAAGTTTGTCTTCGGTTTTCAACTGTCATTCAATGCCAATTGCCAGGTTTTTCAAATGTAACTTTATGTCTCTCCAAAAAAAAAAATACAATTCCACTATTCTGTTAATATATTTACCGCTTTTTATTCCTTCTCTTCTGCCTTTTAGTAGATAATCTCGAAGAAAAATCTACTTGTAACCTCCCATTACACGGACAGACATCAAATAGTGGTAAAATAATAAATAAAATAAACTAAATTGGAAAAAAAGAGATGCAGAACAGCAATTTTGGAAAAAAAATCTACATTCAAATTCAATTGAACTTCTTCTTCCTCTACGAGTACAAATGTACTGTATAAACTTAAATGACACGTGATAGCTGAGGATGAAGAAAAACAAAGACAAAAGCAGTGAAAAAATGTAGAGAAAAAAAGGGAACCTGGATTAATATAAAATGCAAAAATTGTTATTGTAAGAATATCTGCATATTGGAAGAGGTTTATTATTGGAACAGTGGTACAAGATTGGATTTTAGTTTAGTAGATTCCCTGCAGGAAATTCGTAATTAACTGATCGAAAGTGTCATATTCATATTCATTCTTGAGAATTGTCAAAATTATTTAAATTGAAACTTCGTGTCCAATTAATCAAACGTTTTCATACCCTACAACTCCATAGTTTCAGCATCACTACCAAAGTCTTTTTAACGATGTCCGTTCGTGTTGTTGTAACAGCTCAGCTGTACTGGTTATTGCCTCTTTTGGAGAAAACTTCCAATTGACACAGCTTTCACTTATTTTAGCGGTTGTGATTTGGGTTATTCCGGAAAGGAAATCCAATTGTCATGGGAAGTATGTCCGTACGTCCATCTGGCTGTCAGACCAAATTTCAAAGATATCGCAATGAATTTTGCTACGTCAGATATTTACACTAAGCACGAAACCTCTAAGAGCCACACCAGGCTTTTTGGAGAACAAATGACTCATCTCGAGCACTTAATTATGTTATCACTGTATTAATTAAATTTTTTTTCAGTGGAAAACACAGTTCATTATCTCATTACATGATTTTTCTGGAGGTATAATTTACCTCGGACACTCGACCAAGGATTTGATCATTCTTTATCTCCGGTGAACTTTAAATTCAAATGAAAGAATGACCCATCATTTTGCTATCACTGTATTAATAAAGTTGATACTTAAACACCTCTTTGCATGATCCTCCAGACGTGATAGGTCCATAATTGCCATCTTGTCGATTATCTTTATATTGAGCAAAGAAGGTTAATCGTTCACTCATCTGATTCGGTGATCTCTATATGTTATCCACGTTGCCTTAATACTCGACCAAATTGTCTTGACTGAATTCAATCCCAAATTCATAATTTGTAAGTAAGTAAATCAGTGGTATTTGAACTGTCAGATTACCTGGTGACAGGTACTGAAATATATTTCTTAGATCAATGAAGTTATGTCCCAGACTCTGAATTGGATATCGTTCAAACTTAAAAATAATTTGTTTTGAGTTATGTATGGTATTCTCCCCTTTTCTTTATCCTCTATCAAATACTTGAGTTTTGTATTTTCTTTACCACTGTATTGACTACCTGCAACATGTATTTTTGTTGCAAGTACTTTTCGTATGCACAATGAATTGCATGCACCACATCAATTTATGTGCAATTGACATTTTTTTGTTGCAAATCAAGTTTTTTTTTATTTGTTTCTTCTGTTGTTTCCTTACACTTCAGTTTGTAGAGCATTTACAACATGGAGCGGATGTTTTGTAACACTTTGGGGGCAAAAGTATTAAGATTAATGTTTAAGTATTTTCAAATTTAAATATCTTCTATCTGAAGCAAGGAAATAGATTTTAAATTACAATAATAAAAATGTAAATTCCACCATTAATTAAATCAAATCTTTAAATAAAGTTTAATTTATTAGAATTACACAGGTCCTGCTTGTATGCATGGGGGGAAATAATATATAAAAATAATTAATGTTATTTTCATATTTTCCTACACTATTGAAAATTTTAATAAAACACTTAATTGATATTTTCTCTTAAATCACAATCAATTAAATGTTTCGTTATTATTACAAAATATTTATTACAGCGTATATAATGGTTCAGTGCCACTTTATTTTTTGAAATTTCGAGTTGTAACTTCTTATTGTTCCGCAATTGATTTTAAAGACAATTGGACTGAGAGAAAAAAACTCTTAAAAAAGGGTTAAGGAGTCCTTAAGTTTTTATAGTTTTTTCATTCTTTTTTGTTTATAATTTGTGGTCAACATTTTGAAAAATCTACTTTTCTTATTGTCTGTTGAAAATGTGATGTTTTGCTTTTGTGGATGTCATGACATGTGGCAGACAGATGTCCTTCTTTGTACAGTGTTGATATCTGAAATATCACAAAGAGTTACTTCGGTAGATAAAAATAGTTTTTTTTTTATTTAAAAATTAATATAAAACAATGAAAAATATACCCCAGAGATTTTTAGATTTTTTTTTTTTTTGCAAAAATTGATTTAAATTTTAAATCAAAGATTGATAATTTTTACTTGAATTTGGAAATCTTAAAGCTTTAAAGAAACTGTTAGATATTAAGTTAGAAAAGAGTATTATGTAATAAAAGGACTTAAAAGAATTTAAATATCTAGCATTATGATCCCTACAGCGTTAGGTGGTTTTTTTGGAACCAAATACTAATAGTTTGTAGAAAAAACAATTCCAAATAATACATTCATTCGTAGACATAAAATCATACTTTCATTTTGACATTATTTGGTAAACAATTATAATAAATATTGTAGAATTAAAAATAGCACAAAATTTGTGATTATCTACCCAAAAATGCACTACAAATTTTTCTAATTTTAGTTTTCGCATTTTTAGAAATTTTATGAAAGCACCATTGAAGGAGTATATGGCTTCCACAAAGGACCTCCATCTCATACGATTTGTTGTTTTTACAACTATCCATGTTAGGTTAACCTAAAGCTTGGAAAATTGAACGTCTCTATATGCTCCTTTTTGATTGTACTTTAGTGCCATTCCGATTGCTGAATCCAATTTCCATTTTTTCACAGTGTCCTGTTTGTACTATAATATATATCCTAGTTGGTATATTCGCATGAATATCCATGAAGTTAATACTGTTATGTCAGAATATTTTGCATATATTCTGTGACACTTGCTGATGAAAATCTGTAGTTTTTGTGTGATGATGCTCGATATTACACAAATTTCACTTCCATATAACAAATGAATTTTTCACATGCGTTAGATATTCTGAGCATCTGAATGTCCATCACGCTTTATTGAACCTTTTATTTACGTCTGTATCTATGTATGTTATTTTGAACTCTAATTATTGATTACAATTATCTTAATTTTCACGATTATTTCTCTCAGCTACGATATTGCGCGCTATTCATCTAAATAATAATTTTACTTGTATACCTCGCACAATATATACAGTATATCTTGTGCCAGAGTAGACAACTGTATCTGCATAATCCAATCAAAAAGAGACTCTATGTAAAAGGTCTTTTCACTGAACAGATTTCGCTTATTATATTCTTAAGGCGGATGGTGAATAGCTGAAGTGGTAGACAAACGAGTACTTTTTACTTCAGTACGATCGGCTTACTGAGATGATTGACGGATGTACACATAATCCCATTGGAGTTAGCACTTTTGCAATTATATTGATGAAAGTCCTGAATATATTTAATAAGTGATATTTATTTGTTGGATATGCCTCTGCCTTGGAGAGCAGGAAATATTGAATTTATGATTGTGCCCACAATACAATATTAATACTTGTTTTGGAAACTGCCCACCGTACAGGGATATCATATTTTCTTGGCTTTGTAAACGTTTAATACCGGATAACTTATTGTCTAGACATTGTTTAATTGATGGTTTATAAAGCCAGAGACTATTAACTTCATATGTAAGTCGACTATTTAAATTAAATATAATCACCCTGATTAATGTTAAAACTATTAGACGATATGTTAAATGCTTTCTTTTCAGTTCGTTTACTTTTATTCTCCATTTCTTCAACCATGTTTCCAAGCTTTCTCACTTGTTAAGTGCTAAGTTAGGGTCTTTGTATGTACTAAGAATTCTGAAATTGACAAATCATCACATAAAGGCAGCTAAAGAGTCAGTCCCAAAACACTTCACTGGAGAACGCTAAATTATACATAATTCTTCAGTTATAAGACGTTACATTTTACCCTGAAATGCCGATCACACAAATTAATTTCTAAACAATTTACGTGTACGTGATGGTGGCAAAATTCTGTTATACTTTATCAAAGGATTGCGCAACAACCCAAAAAAATTGCCCGACAATACTATTTGTAATACAAAATATTTACTAATCTCTTCAATTAAGCGATTTACCTGATGATGATATTTTCAAATCCTTTCTGTATCATTACAATTTGTGAAATTTTCTTTATTTTGGGAAAGATTCAACATACACGTATTATGCGTTAAATATTCTTCATAGCACTATAATTGTCCCATTAGGTAGGTTTTCTTCAGGTTTATTCTCCAATTACAAAGTCGTTAGCAGATGATACGAAAATCATTTCGCTTAAAAAACTTTATTTAAATAGTACGCAAAAAGTTAGTTTTTTTTCTACGAACTGTGAGCCCAAGCACCAAGCTTTCCTTCGAATTTGAAGCCTTTACCTTACCGGTGACTTTACTTTTCGCTCCATTTCCGTACGAACTTTTGATTTTTTTAAAGTGACTGAAACCACTTTGCTGATATATGTAACAGAGAAATAATATTTTGCTATTTCGCAACATCTTGGCTCTTTATATTTTAAAATTCGAATCCGAAAAGAACCACTGCAAAAAAAGTCATAGAATATCTCCTGGTAAAATACTTTCCACAGAGGGTAGTTTTACCAACAACACCACCTACTTAAACTAATTATGACAAAGAAGTATATTTATGTAACCGCTTTCTTCACTTGTAAGGTGTAAAAATGTTCGATGTTTCCATTTAATAATATCATTATAATATTTATAAAATTATAACTATGACGCCACATTTATTATAATTTCCTTTTCTGATGCAAAGAATATTTTCTTTTTCAATTTAAATTAAATATTTAATTAAATAATTATTTCAAAACCATTTAAATCATCATTTATTTGATAATAACTTATAAACAAATGTGAAACTATTCGCCATTTAATGTCACGACAGTTACTTTCCACTTACAAAACTTTTTTCACAATTATGTCGATCTTACAACTACGCTTGTTTATTTGCTTTGCTATGTAAGTATGGCACAATGTATCTATACATTTTCTTATGTATCTATACATTTATTCATAGAACTTTAAATTGCAACGAAGTGCGCAACAATTTTGCAGTTGTGTTAACAATTTTTTTTCTTCATTTTATAAAAAACAATCATTTTCACACGTTCCGTAAAAGATACAACGAAATAATAGAAAAAATGTGAAAAAATAAATAAATAAATAAAATTGCCAGATAGATAAA
>PYHX02000495.1:45715163-45757073 GCA_004302925.2 Cochliomyia hominivorax
GATCAAATCCTTGGTCGAGTGTCCGAGGTAAATTATACCTCCAGAAAAATCATGTAATGAGATATGAACTGTGTTTTCCACTGAAAAAAAAAACATTTTTATTAATACAGTGATAACATAATTAAGTGTCATCAAGTCCCGAGATGAGCCTGGTCTGGCTCTTAGAGGTTTCGTGTTTGGTGTAAATATCTGACGTAGCAAAATTCATTGCGATATCTTTAAAATTTTGGTCTGACAGCCAGATGGACGTACGGACATACTTCCCATGACATTTGGAGTTCTTTTCCGGAATGACCCAAATCACAACCGCTAAAATAAGTGAAAGCTGTGTCAATTGGAAGTTTTCTCCAAAAGAGACAATAACCAGTACAGCTGAGCTGTTGCAACAACACGGACGGACATCGTTAAATAGACTTTGATAGTGATGCTGAAACTATGGAGTTGTAGGGTTTTATTAATTGGACACGAAGTTTCAATTTAAAGAATTGTGACAATTCTAAAGAATGAATATGAATATGACACTTTCGATCAGTTAATTACGAATTTCCTGCAGGGAATCTACTAAAATAAAATGAAGCCAACCGTGTACCACTGTTCCATTAATAAACCTCTTCCAATATGCAGATATTCTTACAATAACAATTTTTGCATTTTACATTAATCCAGGTTCCCTTTTTTTCTCTACATTTTTTTCACTGCTTTTGTCTTTGTTTTTCTTCATCCTCAGCTATCACGTGTCATTTAAGTTTATACAGTACATTTGTACTCGTAGAGGAAGAAGAAGTTCAATTGAATTTGAATGTAGATTTTTTTCCAAAATTGCCGTTCTGCATCTCTTTTTTTCCAATTTAGTTTATTTTATTTATTATTTTACCACTATTTGATGTCTGTCCATGTAATGGGAGGTTACAAGTAGATTTTTCTTCGAGATTATCTACTAAAAGGCAGAAGAGAAGGAATAAAAAGCGGTAAATATATTAACAGAATAGTGGAATTGTATTTCTTTTTGGAGAGACATAAAGTTACATTTGAAAAACCTGGCAATTGGCATTGAATGACAGTTGAAAACCGAAGACAAACTTAAAAAAAAAGTTTTTAACATATAAAAAAATAAAAATATAAACAAAGAATGACTTAGAGATTGTCATTGACACAATGACATTAAATGTCAATTAAAACAAAAACAAAATTTACTAAGAAAAGAGTAAGATCAGGTTAACTTAACTAAAGTAAAATCAAGTAAAGTAAAGTAAAGAGAAAGAATATTTTATAAGAAGTTCAAATAATGTAAGTAACTAACAGATACATAACATATCTATGTATCTGTAACTTACAGTGTAAGCAATAAATTGAGTTTGACTTTTGATTTGTTTAAGTTGTTCAAACTATTTTAGGTTTTTCTTCTTCTTTTTTTATAAGATTGATATTTGTTGAGTTGTTGTTTCTTTTTTTTCTATTTACTAAATTAAAAAGTTGTTAGTTTTATTATTATTTTTTTATATTTATTACAATTATTTATCTTAATTATCTTTAGAGATATAATTGTGGGGAAAAAATATTTGTAGAAAAATGAAACGAAAAGGAAAAAAAAGAAATACGTAGAAAAAAATCATGACAACTTTTGTCGGCAACTTGTTTAAAAATGAAATGAAACATTAAAAAATTGTGACAGTTCTCATTTTATGCACTCCAAGTGACAAAAACGTTAAATGTTAAAAATCACTACAACAAATAAAACAACAAAAAAAATTCTACAACTCAAGAACACCAGAAGGAACTACAAATAAAAACAAACTATTAACAAAACATAATGTAAACGAATGACTACGTTGAAATGCATTAACGTGTTTAAGTCTATGTTAATTATTTTTCATGTATGGAGAGACCCATTAAGAAATTTTGACATTTCAAACAAGGGACCATAACATTAAGATCTTTTAAAGTTTTCTTTGCACCAAAATGAAAACATAAGTCAGCTCTACCAGTTTCAATGTAATTACAGTTTAAGGTTTTCCGTGAACATTTTCTTGACATATGTAAGATATAAGTAATGGATTCCTCGCAAGGGAATACAGGTGCCACGACATAGTTTCCCTCGAAAGAACTACCAAAATTAAAAATTGAAAAACATCCCGAAATTTCGTAAAAGAATTACAAAAATTTTGGATTTATTTTTTTTACTTTTTCCATTTTAAGCTTCAGAATTTAAATCTGTATATAATAATATAATAAAGGACCCTTACTACGGTCAAACCCCGGAAACAGAGAACCGTGGAAAATCGATAAGCTTGTTTTTAGACAAACTCTCAAGAACCATCGAGGTCAAAATTAATTAGAAAATTTCAAGTATCAAAAAATATTGTTCTAATACTTCACCATATTCATTCAATTTCAGTTATAGAACGGGAATCTGGCGATCAAGTATCTGCGAAATCTAATAAAATAGTGAAATACAGATATGATGAAATGAGCTCAGCAAAGAGGTGAGGGAGTATTAACGTTTGGTCAACATACAATGTAACTGTGTGATCATACATCAACATTGCAAAGAGAATTTCATGTAATTACCTGAAGATGTTTTGGAGTGATTTTAAGACAGAAATTACATGGATTTTATATGGACCCCATATAATATCAGATAGTGGTACAATGAGTTCTCTAAGAACCTAAGACCAGAATAAGTTTTGTAAATAAAAGTGAAAAGTGCATCAACATTCAAAAGTGAATCAACATTTTACATTTGTGGTAACACAAAAGTTTGGTTGTTTCGGAATTATATAATTGCAAGTATTATGTCGTTCCTGCAATAAGGACTCATTAACATTCTTGAAAACATCTCTATTTTGAGTTAATGCCTTCTCTTCGCACCCTATTTTACCACTGCCGTTTACAATTCTTTTGCAAATATTTGCTAAATGTCCATTTCATATATGGAAGTTTTTTAAAAATAATTTTACTACCTTCTTAGTACGTAGCCGTATCCATTTATGTGCTTTCTGTTTCCTTGAGGGTCGATTCATTGTTGTCTTACTGCAATCGGTAGGTTTTGTTAGTCTGTCTTGTCCCAAAGCATATGATTTTGGACGCCGATTGAATAGGAGTGGCAATAGAGAGTGACCCTATCAGATCGCTATCTTTCTTTTAAAATAAAATTCTAGTATCTCTCGGACTATTTTTCAGTTTTTCCGGCAATTCTTGACAACTACTCCACTACTTGTTCTGCTATATCTTAAGAGCAGCATGAGACGATCTTCTATAAGCGTTTATAGACCCTTTCTACCTTCGCTTTCTAAAATTTCTAACTACAGTATGTATATAAAATATATTCATTTTTTCCTTCCCATCTTAATTTCCTATTGACCTCTTTTTCAAAATATGTTTTTTGTTCAGTTGCTATTTTGTTGACACACAATATGATAAATCTTAACTTGCTGCGGTCACATAAATATTTTCAAGTCAACCGCATACGACAACAATTCGTTTGTACAAAATATCTACAATCACGATATTAAGTTATAAGAGGGCAACAACATTTTTTTGTTCTTATTGTTGCTGTAGTTTGATTTTTTTCAGGTTTATTTGAACAAAAAAAATGTACTAAATGTTTGTTTTTCTATCAAGATAAGAATTAAAGTAAATATTAAACAATTACATTTAACAAATTCATTAATATTAATTAACGTTTAAAAACAAAATGAACAATTCACACTTATGAAAACCCATAATTACAATGATGGCGAAAGGCGACTTGAACTGTGATTAAAATATGAAGTTGTGGTTTAAGTTTCAAAGCAGATTTCACACTAAGTCCAGAATTTTGAAAAAACTGAATAAATTTGAAAGATCTCAAATGGTCAGTAATTATGATCATAATAAACTGCAACAATAAGAATAAGAGTGATCTTGTTAAAATTATGATCAAAGGGTGTGAATCATTATTAGCTAAAGGAGAAATGTTGTCTTTGCTCAAAATTCCTTTATCTAATATACTTTATACTCCCTTCTTGCAACTTTTAATCATTTCCAATCCAATCCAATCCCTCATAATCGTCCTCTTGACCACGTTTATTATACCCTCATACATATTAATACATAAATTTTTGTCATAATTATTAATGAATCATTTAAGTTAAATTTAAAATGTTATAAACACTTTAGCGACCAATTTCTTTTTATTACACGATTAAGCGTGACAGTTAAAGGGGAAAAAAATATCTAATAAATGATTGGAATACAAACCGATAAATAAATTCTATGAGAACGACGACGACAACAATAACAACAACAAAAACACAAACCAATGTTATTCTGAAGTCATTGGCGTTTCATCTTAACACAAATGAATGAATAAATAAATAATTTATTAATTTTTATTCCCGGTGCACGCGTATCTGTTGCAACAATTTTTGCATAACAAACAAACAAAAAAACTGCAATAAATAAATTTATTTTCTTTTAATTTTGTATTCATTTGTAAATTTTTGTCGTTTTATTTTTATTTTATTTATAAAAAAATTATAATAAAAATAAATTATCTGCCGTCGTCTATCATTTGTAAACCTCATGCTCAAATTGCAAACACTCTCATTTGTTAAAAATGCAGTAAAATGTATTTTAAAGCTCTACATCACCTTAAAAAGGTTATTATAAGTTCATTATTCTGTATGTAACAGCAAAAAAATAAGACCGAGAGAAATAAACTTCAGATGTTAAATTGGAAATAAATGTAAAACTCTTGATCGGCTGGATGGATTAACAAGGAATCTAGCATTACACAGTGTGTACAAATCGATTTATTTTGGAAATAATCTTGTAACTTTTAAACTGTTAAATATATATTTTATATGAATGGACTATAGATGTACAAGGCGTAGTCGGTAAGACTCTAAATTAGGCCACTTCGGATATGTTGATTTAAAAAAAATACACACAGAATATATTTCTATAAACGCATTAATTTTGTTTTTCTCTATATATTTTTTTATCTTTATTCTTCTCATCCAAAGTAAAGTTAAAGTTTTTAATGAGAGACAATCTTCAATCAATTCATAGTAATCCTGTTTGCTTATTCAAGCGATAAAATGTTATTGGTACTATTTATGTGAAATATTTCTATAAACACAAACGTAAAAACTTACGAAGGGAAATACAAAATTTATATTGGACAGATCAAACAAAAATCAATCTTAACAAATAAATGCTAAATGAACAGAGATAAAACTAAAAATAAAGCAAGTTTGGGAATCAATTGATTCAAATTGACATCAATATCAGACCGTATTTTTGGGGTAATTCTATACTTTTGAGATTAGCGGTTAAACTCTAAAATTAAGTTAAAACAGTAAAAAATGCGAATAAAGTTCTTAAATTTTAAATGAGATCGTAGTTGATTTTATAAAAATATTGTTTGTCCACTAAATATTTTCTTGTTTAATTTTTTCTAATTTAAAAAAAAAGTTATGTGCCTTTATAGGAATATGTGTCAGTGTTCTCTAATAAGAATCATTATTAGTTTCAATTTTATCAAAGTTTAAATATTAATTTTATTATTCCAAAAAATCTAAAACTTAAAGTTTTTCATACATTTGGACATTAAATAAGATTCGGGGAATTTATACTTTGGCTTAAAGTCGATCCTAAATTAGGCTTTCTCTAGTAAAATTTAGCTATTTTCCATACATTTCAATTCAAAAATGAATTTTTGACGAATTATAAAAAATCAATATACCAGATATGATCAACTTTAGAGGGTCACTGGCTTTAGCTCTGAACCTCTCACTTTGTGAGAGAAAGAAAGAAAAGTTTACGAATTATTAAAAAAAGATAAAGATTTGGACACACTATGCTTTATAGCTTTTTAAGTTTCGACCACTTAAAATTACATATCTCGGACGCTATTTTTAACAAGCGTGACAAGGTTATGTATATTTTTTCTATAAGGCCCGGTAGAACTTTAAAAATATAATTTTGTACCTTAAAAAGTCAATCAATCCAATTGCTACAATTTAAGACCAGTAGAGATATATTAAGCTTTTGGGAGAAGAAATATTAAATGTTGTTTAACTAAAATGTAGAAGAATTTAAAAGCAGATTTTAGAAATTCTTCGAAAAATTTGACTAAAATTAAAATCGTATAGGAATTTTTGCTAGGTTTTTTCTACTCGATAGAATTTTCAATTAATTAATTTCCATCAGACCTTCAAATCCTGATAAAGTACAAAAATATTCGTGAGATGTAAAATTGTTGGGCACGATGACTAGTCGAACCATACCATCGTGGGCAATAACAATGCTTTCGGCAGAAGGAAAAAAACATGAAGCAAAATCAACATTGTACATAGTTGTTTTGAAATAAATTTTTTTCTTTACATTGATTTTTCTGTGTGTACGTACAGATGTTTTAACATCGTATGTGCCGAATTACATACTTTGACAATTTTTTACATCGGAGGGCGGAAAGAGTCCATTTTATTAAAGAATCCTAATGAAAAGCTTAATTCATAAAACAATTTGTAATACACTGAAACGAAAAAATGACACATTCAGTAGAACCAGGAACTTCACTTTAAGGTGTGAATCACAGTTAACTTTATATCTAAGAAATCGGTACAGTATACTGAGTTAGAAACCAATATTTCCAAACAACTTCAACATAGATAAAATCTTTCTGACTAAAAGGCTAAGGCGATTTAGGGTGCTGATAACAAGATAAGCGTAATAGACTTTCAGCTTTAAGGTAAAAACAAATGAGGTATTTATTGTCATAAATCTCTAGATCTAATATAGTGATTTACAGTTAATTTAACCCATGGAAAAATAATAGGTTTTAGGGAAATTTTGTAATCAATCTATTATCTTTAAAAATACTATAATTTTCAGATTGTCCGGAAAGGTCCAGGGTACTCAACATTCGTTTCTACCTCATATAATTTTCACACTTATATATATTTTCCTTCCACAACAATTTGAAACGGCAACTAAAATACAAAAAGAAAAACATACTTACGACTGAGTAAAATATAACAACAACAACAACTGAAAAAAACAATAAGAATAAGAAAAAGTTAATTATAAATTCCAAACACATTTATAACATTAATGTGATAAAAATCTCACTTTGACCAAGTAAGGTTGAGTCCGCAAGTCACTCTGTCCGTCATTCACAGCGGTTGTTTTCAAAGTACAAGATAGACAGACAGACATCGATGGACGGACATATAGACAGACAAGAGGCATGAATGTATTTAGGAAAATACTTTTAAATATATAGAAATATATTTATATGGATATTTGAAGAAATTCTCGCAGTTTGTATTCATGTTGCTGTTGCTGTTATTCGTTGTGTGCAACATTTATACTCTTCAAGTTGTTGCTACTTGTGCTAATATTTTTTTTGGATTTTTGTTGTTATTCTTTGAATGTGTGTAAATTATATTTCTGTTATTGTTGTTTGTTTATGATTGTAATGGACTTTGTTCAGAAAACACTTTCCATAATATTATTTTGATTCCATTTCAATATTTCTTTTCTGGGTGGGATTTATAGTGACTACCAAATAGAGATGGCAAGATGTTGTTTAACGGAAAGAGATTAAACTTTGTCGATATATCGATTAATTTACAATGAAGAAAAAGGTGAGGCCACTTTAGGTGGGAAGTTATTTTGTTAAGACTAAATATAGAATATTTTGTTTAAACAAAAAGAGAAAATATTTAATTGCATTCAAGAGTTTTCACAAAACTTTTCGAAATGCTAAAGTAATAACGAAGAAAATTGCGGATCATTTGGAATTAGTAATGATACCAATACATGACAGGATGAAAAAAAAAAATACAAAGATAAATTTTGAATCAACCAGTACTTTACAAAAGGGAGGAAATTGAAGCAAACAAGTCCAACTGGTACATAATTAATAAAATAAAGAACCGTAAAGAAGAATTTTGAAAATCGATAAAACTTTCCAGAAATTATTTCTGATCCCGTTAAGATATTTTTATATTTGACTGTAGATCGATATGTGATTAATTAAAGAGATCCTTGATTAGACATATAATTCTAAATTATATAGCTCTGGTAGATAGAGTACGGAAATGATCGATTCGAATAACTTCAAATAAAGTTAAAGGAAGACTATGACACAAAACATTTCTGGAATGATCAAAAATACGACATCATATTCTAAGGGAAGTTCGAAACTATACTAATGACTAAACTAATCTTATCACAATGAAGCATTAATGTTTGATAATCCGGATTATGCTAATGAGTCGAATATAAACTTTTCTAAACCTAAAATTCATTTCGCCAACATTAACTGGAAGACGTTATATTAAAAAGACTTCAGTATCTCTTTGGAATAATTTATGAGATAACAATTTCACAGAATTAGATATGTTTTAGAAAACCTGATCTGTGGGAAATATCAAAATACTTTTGTATTCTCGCTGATTTCGTTCTTTGGGAAACAAAAATATTGTTTGCGATAGTGTGGCGCAAGACACATTGCTAACAATTAAAAAATTGATGATGCGAAATTTGAAATCTTTTGATCATTTGAAGCAGCGTCATAGGAATGCATGGTTGAACGGAAAAAAATTGCTATATAAAATAATCTTCAGAGTCGTGCCACTCTTCCATCTGACTGGTAGTATGTATAACAAGAGATGTGTCATCACAAACGAAAAACTGATGCATCCACAAAAGAGACACATTTCGTGTTAGCTGAGTGGATCATCTGACAATATGAATGGACTTTGATAATGCGGGCTATTAAAGGAGTTATTTAAATGCAACAATTGATTTTTTTGCTACAGATATTTTGAAGCAACTGGTAAGAAATAATTTAAGAGCTGAAGATTGATATAATTCCCATACTGATTATAACTCAGATTTTTAAAATAATGGACTTTCAGTAAAATGTATGCAAACGAAAACGTGGAGAGTATATGGCGCACAAATAGTCACTCAAATAGAAATCACCGGTACTAATAATGAGAAAAATTCTCTGGTTACAAGGTTGCCGGTCGTGGTAGAAAGGCAATGTTGTCTATTTTAAAAAAAAGTATTAGAATCTTGATTGAAAGACATTCCTTAATTGGATATTTCACTGGATATTTTTACTCCTTAATTTAAATTTTCATACAGGTAAAATCGAATTTTGAATCCAGTTGTTTAATTCAAACAACTTCAAGTTTTAAAGGAAATTTTGGCACTTTTAAAACATTTTATATCCAATATCAAGGATAAAATAAGTTTACAATTATTTCACCTCAAAATTCCTGAAACTGTGAAAAATAACTTACACATGAAAATATTTTCTGTAGATATTTTATAAGTTCTATTACAAAATTTTTCATTAATAAATTAATTTTTTCGCCAAAAAAATTAACATTTCCGAGATGATCAACTTTGGGAGTGCCACCGACTAGGCCTCTGACCAGACAGTTCTCTTGTACTTCTCCAAATCAACTCAAAGTCTCTTTGGTTCTCGCCATGTGAAATTTTTTAAATACATCTAACGAATCACAACATACAGAATTATTTCCAAAAAAATCGATTTGGACGTACTGTGCCAACATTTTATAGTTCTGGAAACGGAATAAGGATCACTTTGTGAAAAAATAAAAAAATGCACCAGTCCCATATAAACACTGATTGTGTAAGAGAATCCTTATACAAAAGTGTCATCAAATATTCTTAACAGACGTTTTAAAAAATTCGTCAGATTAAATTAATTTCTAATAAATTGTTTTTATCTCTAAAAATATTTCCTAAAAATAATTATCATCTTTCAAACATAAATTATAAAGAATATATTTTCTTTCCAAATAACTTTATCGCCACCAAAAATTGATCTGTGTTCACCTTTATGAAACCGACATCATCTAACACTTACAAATGGCATTTCAAGACATTTATGGCCATGACGACCAAAACGTCTTTAACAATTATAACTAAAAAAGAAATATTAATAAAATAATAAATAAATTTTATATTTATTTTACTAAATAAAGAAAAAGATCTCATATAAAAATCTTTAATTTACACCAACGTCTAAAAAAAAACAGAAAAAGTTACACAAGATTAAAGAAATCAAGTAAGAATACTCTATTCGGCTATGCCGAAGCTTCAATACTCTCCACCACAAATTCACGTTAAGTTAATACGTTGATATATATAGACACACATATACACTCACATACTCATACAATATATGACGATTTTTTATATAACACAACAGTCATAAAATTAATTATATTTTTCGCTATAACTTTTTTCTACTAAACCGATTTTAATAATTTTTGAAATAGTAATAGTAAAATTCATATAACTAAATATTATGCAATATTTCATTCCAATTTAAGGACTTATAACAAGTTGCCATCAGATATCGGACAATATCTTTTACAATACTCAACTGATTTTGCTGTCTTTAAATAGGAAACTTCTCTGGACTACAGTAAAGCCAAATTTAATTGAGCTCTGTTAATTTTTGTGGATGTGAGTGTGCCAACTACAGGCAGACGGATAGACTGATGGACAAAGCTAAATCGACTCAGATATTAATTTGATGGAAAAATATATATACATTATGGGGTCTGAGATGATTCCTTCTTAGCGTTTCACACAGAATGACAAAGGAAATATACCTCTTTACGCTTGTGGTGGTGGAATGTATAAAAACGTCATCAGTAAAAAATTCTCACATATATTGATCACAAAATCGAATACATAACAAAACTGACACAGACAGACATTTAGTCCGACAGACGTATGTACAGACACATTTATAGTAAAATGTTACTTATTAAGACTTATTTAACAACAGCAATTAGTTTCAAATTGCCATATTAATAAGTTTTAGCATGAACACGTACACACACACACACATACACACGCCAGACACATAACAGACAAACAAACAGACGAACAGACAGACGAATGGATGGATGGATGGATGGACAGACAAATGCTACAAATAAGAAAAAATGTATCTACATTCACAAGGAAAAAATCAACCAACGCAACTTTGCCCAATCAATGATGTGGAGAGTCATACAACATACAGTAACCAACAACAACTACAACAATTTATGGCACAATATTGACGTCAATAGTGTTGCGCATGCGCATAAGAAAAAATAAGAGTAAAAACGAAATAATTTAAGTAAAAACAAATACAGTTTTTGATCTTTGCGCTCTGAAGATGTGAAAATTAAATAACGAAGAGGTGGAGACTTATAACTTAATTACTACTTCTGGTACTAAGTGCGTGTTTCGAACAGAATATAAAGAGGGAAATAAAACATATGAAATGAAAATATTGTATAAATATGAGAGAAAAAACTGAAAATAAAATTAAATTACAAAAAAAAAGTGAAAAAAGTTAAGAATAAGAAAATTAAGTCCATAATAAAAAAAAGAAAATAAAATAAAATCAAATGATATATATTTTTGAAAAGAGTTATAATCGTAAAACCCACATCAAATTTTTATAATTTATGTCTTTCTTATATGGTGAGTTTTTAAATTGGCTACAACATTGTATATATCAACATTCGATTTTGTTTCTTCTATATTTGAAAAATGGGACTTAATATTTAACAATAATTAATAAAATCTTAGCAATTTGTAACAATTAATTTCATAGATTAAATTAAGAACTGGATGATTTTAAAGCGGAGTTGTTTTTTTTAATAAATTTTAATATAAAATAGGAAAGATAACAATATTAGGCTATGTCGAATTTATAATACCCTCCACCAAATGAATACAATACACTTTATATATTTAGCGAAAATTCTTAAGTTCATACATTGGGAGTCATATAGAATGCCATATTTTGATTATAAATTCTTTATATTTGTCCGATATTTATGTTTAAGTTTTAAATTATAGTGAAATTTCATTTTAATCTGATGAATAGTTTAAAAAACACTGTTTTTTATCTGAATTTCGAGGTTGTATCAGATATCGGCCTATAACTTCTTTGTTACTGTATTAATGTTTTTATTTTTTAATATGAAACTACTAACGGCAATTACAAACAAACCTTCTTGGTGTTACAAACGGATTCACAAACTTAATACCACTTGTAATGGTGGAAGGTATACATTTTTGTATTCAGCTGTGTCGCATCTTTAGTACCACTACATTTATTTATATACTTTAACAAATTTTTTTAGGATTTCTTTCCTATTGAAACTTTTTATACTCTACCTCACTGCTTAATGAGTAAGAATCGCTATTTTTGGGAAATAAATCTGTCACCTGCGATGAATTGAAAAAATTTGCTTGAAATTTAAGATAATAGTGAATAGATGTGTACTATAACTATGGAAGTTTGGATGGGCAGAGTTATATGGTTGAAAATTTTATTCAATAATATTTGTATTTGGATACAATAACATTATCTTATCAAGTAAAAAACTATATTAATCACTTTTATTTGGAAACAAAATATACACATTTCCTGTTCTCTCCAAAATTCATAAAATGTAGCCAAAATTTCCTTTGATCTTGAATAACGGAAAATTTTTTGTTTCAATTTTACAAGAGATTTGAAAACATTCCTTCATGAATTGTGAGATATTGGTCAGTTACATTTAACATACAAAACTAACAACAATTTACCAAAGTTGTATTTAGTCCAAATCGATCTGATTTGGAACTCACAATTATAATTAAGAAATTGTAATATCGAAATATCAGGAATGTAATTGAATAATTTTTACTTTCTACGGCATATACTCACTGAGTCCGGACACTTAAGTAATCTTGAAACCCGTGAAATGTTTAAAAGAGGCAACGAAGTGATTTTCTGGTGAGTCAGATACTAATAATATAATGTTCACATTACATAATTCGGGCAACATTTATATTGTTTTACTGTCTATTATGAAGATATCTGCTTTCAATAGAAAGTAGGTGTTGATTTTAACTTCACATCGTTCTTTGAAATCCATGCGAGATGACTGTGTCTTGCCTAAAAAGACTTCAGCTACAGTTGCTATGACAAGCTTAAGAATGAGACAGTTATTACTCTCTATGTCACTGTCCAGCTCTTTGACAACTTAGAAAATCTGTACTTGGAACTATACTTTTTAACATGTTGACCTTTGTAGTGTAAATCTGAGATCTCTCCTTTCACCTTAAACCTAGTGACTAATAGACTAGTTTACTTGTTTTTCTAAAAAAAAGATCAATAGTAAATGTATTTATTATTAATATCGCTATTAATAATAATCATAAATAAATCTTAATTTAAACAAAACGAATAAAATATCAAAATCATTATATTAAATGGAATAAGATTTCTATAAAAAGCTACCGATATGATCATAAAATTTGCAAAACGCATTAACAAAATAGACGACTTTAAATAAATCACATTAAAAATGTGTTTTTGTTTAAACTTTTTAACTTAAAATAAAAGACCGACTAAAACATCAAAGACCACCACCAACACCTACTTGCTTTAAACTTAGATTTGTTTTCGGTGTTCAATACTTTTTTTGGGAAATTTTTGGAATAAAAAAAACGTATAGTTAATGTCAAATATATAATTTAATTAATTAACAAAATCATTGAATTAGTAGAACAACAATTTTGTGTGAGTGTGTGTGTAAGAGATTTTTTTAACAAATCGAGTTTGTGTCTTAAGTCTTTTGATTTGGATATTAATTTTTAATAATTTTTTTTAATAAATTTTTTGTTATTTTTTTCGTTGTTGTTTTACTAATCAATTGATAATTAAAAAAAGACCACCTACTGTATTTTAATAAGTTAATTCATTTTATATGTTAACACCATATTTTATGATGTTATAAGAAAAATCATCACTTTTTGTTTTTAATTTTATATAAAAAAACACAAACACACACACATACATATTTTATTATATATTAATACCATTGTTTAGAAGATCATTATGATCAATTTAATCATTTTAATTTTTATTATAATATTTTTTTCTTATTTTGTATTAAAATTTTTATATTTTCGTGTTATTCGATCTTTTTGTTTATAAATAAATGAAATTGTTCATTATGATAACTTAAAAAAATTGTTAATACTGACATTTTCTCTATAGATCATTAACGAAAACGACAAATTAATCTTGTCATTAAAACAACAACAACAACAAAAAATAGTTGTTTATTGTGAAAAGAAAAATGTTTATATTTCTTATTTTGATGTTCGATGAAGAAAAAAATAGAGGTCTATTAACATAATTAATTAACGTTAATATTGTATTTGAAATTTTTGAGACACAACAACAAATCAAAATAAAACAGCAGCAACAACAACGAAGAGAAATTAGAAACAAAAAAGAAATAAAACTATTAAATTTGCATAATACACTGATCCAAAAACTCATGTGGGCAGTAAATTGCTGCTTCTTTTCTCCCATTTAGATTTTGATGTGATCATTTTTATTTCAATACAGAAGTTCATTGAGACATTTGTTAATGTCTTTTAAAATGATTTGTTTAAAATTATAATAAAAAAATAGCTATAAATTATTTAATGTTTTCTTCGTCTTTTTCATCTTAATAGAAAGTTGAACAATAATCGCATTGAATTAAATATTTAATCAAAAATTCATTCAGATTTAATTGGTTTATATAAAATAGTTAATGGACATAGAGAGAGTATTTTATTTATTTATAATGAGTTTTGATTTGAATTATTGCAAACTGCTGCTGGTTTTGAATGTGCATAAAAATTGTGACTAATTAAAAAAAATTTGTGGTTTCGGGGAGGTCCACTATAGTGTTGAAACAAAAGAAAGAAAGAAAGCTGAAATTTATGTTAATGGAAAACAGAAAATAAACAAAACTAAAAATGTAAGAAAAAGCTTTTAAATTATTGTAGAAAAAATGTTAAACTTAAAGTAATCTTTATTATAGTTTTTTAATCATAATATGTTTGTAACAGAAGTAAAATAAATTAAACATATTGTAAAATTGTTTTATCATATTCAAAATTTAATAAAAGTATTATAATCAGAATGATCTTTAACTATGTTCAATATCAATTGCTACATAATCATAATTTGTTGATTACAAGTGAAATATTCAATTGTCTTAATCATAATATAGTATTATACCACCATTTTTAAAATATCATTAAAAATATTTCGATTATAGTCATCCTCAACAATGTTTCATAATCATGTTATTTTCGTAACAAATATAAAATTAATTTCTTTTAATAATAGTTAATCTAAATGTTTAAGATAAAACAAAATTCGAATCATTTAATTCCTTCATAATCATATTGAAAATGTATTGCATATCATTACATTATCATCATGCAATCATAATATGTTTACAGAAACGAGATTCATTTTGTGGTTTCAAATATTATACTACAGTTCTTACAAACTGAATCAATCACAATATGGTAATGATAGTCATGTTGCTGTTTGCATCGGTAGTAATGAAATAACTACAAATCTGTTTTTCCCCAATAACCCATACTAAGCTTTCTTTCTCTCCTGACCGTTTGATTATCTAGATCTAGTACCTATAAGTATACCCTTCGCCGTTAGTCGGAATCTATTGTCATTGGGCGGCTGATAGCGGAAGCAACTCAACATCTGACAACAGGTATAAAATGTTTGCTCTTTTATTTTGAAAATGTCTCAGCAGCAATTACGACTCATGTACCAGATCTGGAGCTTCAGGGATATCCTTCACAATGACAGCGATAGACTTCGATGAGGGGAATGTTTTGCAACCATGAGATCTGGTAACAACATCAGGTCGTGGTATTTCGAATGCTACTTTTGTCGCAGGAGATTAATTAAGAAAACCTAAACTGGATGACTGTAAAGCTTAGATAATTTGATAAGAAAGCGGTTGTTCCAATGATAATAATAAATGCACGAATTCCCAAATCAAGTACCTCAAAAATTGTGAGGTCCTAAACGATAAAAAGTCGGTTAAAACTCTTGATTTTGGTGCTTGAAAGTAGTAGGTAACTAAGTCACTCCTCAGCACAAAATTCTCAATGCATAATTGAATTTTTGGGCTCAAATAAAATTCGAAGACTTTACAGAGATGCAAAAGGATTCCTTGAAATGGAATAGAGGATTAATATAGTTTTATAAACATGGAGATGGAAACAAAAACAAGGGAGAATAGTTGTGCAACAAACATTTTATGGTCAATATGAATGTGTTGCTTTGTTATAAGACAATCATAATATGTTGCTTTTATAACTTTAATATGGAAACTAACTATAATATAGTTGTAAGCCTCATGGACTTGACTTCCTTCAAAAATATACTTATTGTCGCATCTCCTGAATTCTCTAAAAACTTTTCCTACACTTTCCATTCTAATTCAAACCCGCTTCCTTTGCCAACTAATCATTTCACAATTCCCTCTTACTTTTCATATCTTTTCTTATCCTTTTCCGGCTTATAATATTAAACATCTAGTCGGCTTTTGCACAAAAGTCATTTTATCATTATTCATAAAAAACACTCATATGTTTACTTATCGCTAAAATAATAAAAAGACGAAGAAAAATTATTGAAAACTTTTTGCCTTTTAGAAACAATAAAGAGTTACTTCGTATACGTTTTTAAATAATCTAAATTTTTTATCAATTTGAAAGGCATTTTCTGGTAAATGACTTTAACTTTAATACATTTAGACAAGCATCTGTCTGTTAAACTATAAATACAAACTGGTGACTTATAATGACACTACCTTATTTTTATTTGTATTTCTCCTGTGAACAATTTTCAGTTTTTAATTTATTTGAAATCAACTCTAGTGGACCAAACAACAAAAAAAAATAACACATAACCACACAAAAAAGTATTAAGAAGAGTGAGCGACAAAAAAAGGTATGGAATACTAAAACAGCAATAATAAATTTTGCTTAAAATAAATGTATGTGTGTGCTTGAATAGAGTTGTTTGAGAAGCGGTGTTAAAAAAGCAGAGGGATATTTGAAGGAATTGAATTTTGAAATGTTTCAGAAATTTTAAAAATATCGGATACAGTTTAATAAAATCTTTCTATTTAAAAATAAATCACAATTTGAGTGAAATTTTGAAATTTTAGTGAAAATTCGAAATTTTAGTGAAATTTTGAAATTTTAGTGAAAACTCGAAATTTTAGTGAAAAATCGAAATTTTAGTGAATATTGGAAATTTTGCACCAAAATAAAAGTTGGAATTTTGAGCGAATTCGAATTCCGAGTTAGAATTAAGAAAATCTTTCCCATTTACATTCAAAATTAAGGTGACTCGGAAAAACAGAAGCAAAAGTTAATTTTAAGATGACAACAAAAATTATTTGATCAAAATTAGTGACGGGAAAAAAGTTCTTCTAAAAGTTCTTGACAACTAGCAGTTTACCAGCAACATCGTTAGCAAAAATACCTAAATGTAAAAAAGTACCATTTTTATTGATTATTATGGAAAAACAAATTAGAACCTTCAGAAGATAAAAAGTACCACTTATACAATAGTATAAGAGGACCCAAAAATACCACAAAATTCCATATTATTGTTTTTCATCCAATTTGAAACACTTATTTATCCACTTGTAGGTTTATTTTGTTTCATGTTTTTAATTAATTGTGCCAAAGAATTCAAAAAGTACCATTAGGCATTTCATATAGTACCATAAATTCCCCTTTTGGCTCTTTTATTCTATTTTGAACAATATATCTAATTCCATATGAAAAAATTAATTATAACCAATTATACCAAATGCATCTTTTGGAATATCCAAAAAGTACCACAAAAATATTGTCATTTCACACCCAATTGGATTCATATCCTAAATTTCCTGTTTTAACATTCATTATTATGGAAAAAAAAACAAAAATACCATCCGAAGATATAAAAAGGACTTGATATTTTCATATCTCAACTTAATCATTACAAAAAAAATTAAAAAAAGTACCAAAGTCCCCATTTTTATTTTTGTCTTTATAAGGCTCCCTTCTTTCACCTAAAAAAAATTCTAAAAGTATATCCATGTTTCAGATATGATCCCATCAATTTAAATGTTCAATTTCCATTTTTTTAAATTTAAATTGGCCTTTCAAAAATTGTCTTCTTCTGTTCATGTCATAAAACCGTTATGAACGATTTTGTCCCTGCTATATCCAAGTGGGATTTCCACTCATTTCCTGTTAGATATATCAAATTGAGAACTTTTGTTAACCAAAATCTACTATTGACTATTTTTGTCATCAAGACTCAGGATTCATACTAAGATAATGTCAGCTTATTGATTTAGTATTGTCATTGTTTATTTGGGGGTTAGAGGGAGATGGGTAGATAAGGTACTTACGCGGGGAAGGGTAATAGGGATAAATAAAAAGAGGAGAAGTATTTTTTTATGTATTTTTAAAAAACGTTATAAATTCAAGTTTATTGAATATATAAAGGAATAAGTATATATGTACAAAATGTATGTATAATATTATTTTTAGGTTATGGGTTATAAAAATTTAGGGTAAGTATTTTAGGTTAAATTTTAATTTGTTTTATATTAGTTTATATTTATTTTAATTATATTTTAGGGTGATTAACTTATTTTAATTTTAAATATTTATTTAATTCATATATTTTTATTATTATTATTATTATTTTTATTAAATTTCACAAATAGTTTATTACAGTTGTAATAAACTATTTGTGAAATTTATACAGGGTAATTTATTTTTTAAACACTTGTTTAATTTCAAAACGTATTTAAGGTATTTTATTTTTTTATTTTATTCAAATAATAAGCTTTTTTTATAATTTCACAAAAATTTTATTTCTATAATAAGGAAGACGAGCGAACCTTTCGATTTTCAAAAACGATCTGTTTCTTATTGTTATATTTTCCTTAAAAATTTAAAAGATTGTGAAGTTGGGGGTGGATTGTATGTAAAACCCAGGGATGGCAAATAAATAGGTTCATTGATATGAACAGTCATTTTTCAATGACAGAAATGTCGACTGACTGTAAGCAAAAATGTCAATGTTCCAATTAACATTTCGGTCCTAAGTAAATTTCCCTTAATACTGCGACAATGACAAATATATTTCAGACTGTAATAAACTGCAATCAGTCGGAAGTCGATAGGAAATACATGTAAGAACATTTCTTGAAAAGATACAAAAAATTTCATCACCATATTCCCATTCCAGACAAAATTCATATGAGATAAGATGTCTGACTTTCGATGTAAACCGCTATGAACCAAATTATTTTTATATTGTTCATATTTTTTTATTTTTAACCATAATAAGATTGCAGAAATCATAATATAACTACAATAACAATTATATTATCGAATCGATTTTAATATTTTTTAAAATCGATTTTTATGAAATCACTCCTTTAAATACATTTACTCTCAAATAACAATATAAGCGATAATACTGCAATAACAGTGTTCACAAAAACAAAAACTGCGAATGAAAAACTCGAAAAAAATATGCCGCTCGTAACCGTTGATGCTGATACAAACTGTCATCAGAACTCATTTAAAATTATTTTTATACCCTCCACCACCACAAGTGGTGAGGGTATATTAAGTTTGTCATTCTGTATGTAACGCCAAGAAGGAATCATCTCAGACCCAACAATGTATATATATTATTGCATCAAATCAAAAACTGAGTCGATTTAGCTATGTCCGTCTGTCCGTCTGTCCGTCTGTCCGTCTGTCCGTCTGTCTGTCTGTTGGAAACATTCTCACGCCTAGAATAATTGACCGAATTCAATAAAACTTGGCCACATTATTTGTTATTGTCCTAAGCAGTTTGCTATTTAAAACCAGCTATATCGGTTTATAAGCAAGGAAGTTATAGACCGATATCTGAAACAACCTCAAAATTTCAAAAATGAACTCTTATAATTTCTTCTAAAAATGTGATTGGACTAAAACAAAAAATTAATTTTAGCATACAATTACACGTGCTTCATCATCGTGCCAAAAATTATCAAAATCTGATTAACCGGAAAAAAGTTATAGGCTATAATATGCAAAATTTTGATACACCCCAAACTCTTTGTGTCATATGGACCGCAATTTTTAAGATAATTTACTGAAATTTGTCACAACTAATTTTTAAACCATTCTTAATATATATTATAAATTTTATTAACATTGGTCCATATTTTGATATAGCTCCCATATAACGCCATTTCCCGGAATATGATTTATAGCTCATAAAACTCTTAAATTGTAACCAATTCTATTGAAATTTGGCACAAATAATTGTTTAACTATTTTAAATATATACTATAAATTTTATTTACATGGGTCCGTATTTTGATATAGCTCCCATATAAGGCCCCTACCCGGAATGTGATTTATAGCTCATAAAACTCTTAAATTTGAACCAATTCTATTGAAATTTGGCACAACTTATTTCCTAGTCATTTTAAATATATGTTATAAATTATATTAAGATGGGTCCATATTTTGATATAGCTCCCATATAAGGACTTTCCCGGAATATGATTTATAGCTTATAAAACTTTTAAATTTGAACTAATTCTTTTGAAATTTGGCACAATTATTGTTTCAACTATTTTAAATATATATTGTGAATTTTATTAATACGGATCCATATTTTGATATAGCTCCCATATAAGGCCCCTTCCCGGAATTTGATTTATAGCTCATAAAACTCTTAAATTGAAACCAATTCTATTGAAATTTGGCACAAATAATTTTTTAACCATTTTAAATATATACTATAAATTTTATTCACATGGGTCCGTATTTTGATATAGCTCCCATATAAGGCCCCTTCCCGGAATGTGATTTATAGCTCATAAAAACTCTTTAATTTGAACCAATTCTTTTAAAATTTGGCACAATTAATCTCTTAATTATTTTAAATATATACTATAAATTTTATTCATATGGGTCCGTATTTTGATATGGCTCCCATATAAGGCCCCTTCCCGGAATGTGATTTATAGCTCATAAAACTCTTAAATTTGAACCAATTCTTTTGAAATTTGGCACAATTATTGTTTTAACTATTTTAAATATATACTATAAATTTTATTTACATGGGTCCATATTTTGATATAGCTCCCATATAAGGCCTCTTCCCGGAATATGATTTATAGCTTATAAAACTCTTAAATTTGAACCAATTCTATTGAAATTTGGCACAACTAATTTTATAGCTATTTTAAATATATGTTATAAAATTTATTAACATGGGTCCATATTTTGATATAGCTCCCATATAAGGCCCCTTCCCGGAATATGATTTACAGCTTATAACACTTTTAAATTTGAACCAATTCTTTTGAAATTTAGCACAATTGATTTTCTAGCTATTTTAAATATATGTATTAAGTTTTATTTACATGGGTCCATATTTTGATATAGCTCCCATATAAGGCCCCTTCCCGGAATATGATTTATAGCTTATAACACTTTTAGATTTGAACCAATTCTATTGAAATTTGGCACAACTAATTTTCTAGCTATTTTAAATATATGTTGTAAACTTTATTAAAATGGGTCCATATTATGATATAGCTCCATTATAACGCCCCTTCTCGAGTAAATAAAGACCAATTCTACTGAAAGTCGACACAATTATTTTGCTAACTGTTCTGAAGATATTATATTAATTTGCCCTGTATCGGTCCAAATTTTCCTATAGCTCCCTTATAACGGGATTTTCCGGAAAACGGATTAGAGTTTATAAAACATTTAAATAAAGATCAATTCCATTAAAATTTAGCACAATGATTTTTCTAACTATAATCAAAGTATATTATAAATATGAACAATCTTGATCCAAACTTCGGGAAGGGGTCTTATATGGGAGCTACATATAAGACCCCTTCCCGGAAAATAGTTTTGAGCTTATAACAAGCATATTTTTTGTTTTTATACGCTCCACCGTACAAGTGGTAGAGAGAGAATATTAACTTTGTCATTCTGTATGTAACGCTAAGAATGAATTGTTTCAGACCCCATAATGTATATATTCTTGCATCAAGTCAAAATCTCAATCGATTTTCGTCAATCTCTTTGTCTGCTCACATCCGCAAAAATTAACAGAGCTCAATGAAAATTGGTAGAAAAAAGGCAGTTAATAGAAACATTTTATAGCTTAAATTGTAACTAATTTTATGACTAATTAAGTATTTCTGTGTTATATACATTTGTGAGTATATGTGTGTCTATGGAACCTAACGTATTAACTTTACACGAATTTGTGGTGGAGGGTATTTAAGATTCGGCATAGCCGAATATAGCATTCTTACTTGTTTTTACTTAAATTTATTTATTTCTTTACTTTTTTTTAATTTTTTTTATTTTTGTGTGAAAAATAAACAATAAAAATTCATAAAAGACACTTTGAGAAATTTTCAAAATTAAAAAATAAAACAAGAAGAATATTATATTTGGCTATGCCGAATCTTCAATATCATCTACCAGAAATTAGACATATTTTTGGATATAACTTTTATCTGTTGAAACAAAGCCAGATATCAGTCTATATCTTTTAATATACTGAACGAATTTTTCTGATTTTAAATAGGATTCTTCTCAGGAAAAATATATGCTCAGGCCAAATTTCCTTGAGTTCTGTCAATTACTGTGGTTGTGAGCGTGCCAATAACAAAAACAGTCAGACAGACATCGCTATCGGTCTATGTCTTTCAAATTACTGAACCGATTTTGCTGATTTTAAATAGAAAACTTCTCAGACAGTAATAAATCCTCAGACCAAATTTCATTATTGTGGATATGAGCGAGCCTGCAACAGATAGACAGACGAACATAGCTTTACCGACTAACTCAGATATCGGTCTATATCTTAAAATCTACTGAACTGAATGTTCCGATTTCAATAGGAAACTTTTCGAGAAAAATAAATACATACTCAGGTCAAACTTCATTGAGTTCTGTGAGCATGACAACAACAAACAGACTGGCAGACATACAGACAGACATAGCATTTTGATTCAATGCAAGAATATATAGAAACATTATCAAATGATTCTTTTTTAGCATTACAAATGGAATGACAAAGTTAATATGCCCTCTTCACCACTTTTGGTGATGGAGGGTGTAAAAAATGAGATAAAAACAAAGAAACCAAAGACAAAATGTTAAATATTTATTTTGTCTTAGATTTTGTTTGTTAAACATTTTTTATTTATTCATTTATTTATTTGTTTGTTAAGATTTTGTTAATTTAGCAGAGGAGTTTTCAAATTCATATTTATTTACCTTTCAGATTCTGAATGTTGTGTTTTGCACGATGATGATGATGACGTTGAGAAATCCATTTAATATTTCAGGAAACCTAAAAAGAAACACGTGAAGTTGTGAATTTAAATGACGAGAAGAAGAAGAAGAAGAAGAAAAAACAAAGAAAAATATTAAACAAAAAATAATGTTTATTATTTTAAGAAATGAAACAATATTTAAAAATAAAACATTATTTAAATAAACATTATTTTTGAGAAGATGTGTGAGAATGCGATTAAATATTTGTAACTGCAGCAAAAAATGTTTGTTTTTCCAGAGACAAGAATAATAATCAAAAACAAAATCTGAATAAAATATTTGGAGACGTTCAGTAATTTTGAGAGATTAAAATGATTAAAAAAAGATTCGAAGATTAAAGAAAAAACGTAAAAGATATTTAAATAAAAAATAAAATAAAAGAAGTCGTTTAAAAATGTTCATTATTTTTAATAACTAAATTTAAAATTCCACATAAAAAGAAAATCCTTTCAATTTAAGTATTGGGTGTGTTTATTATCACCACGTATTTTAAATCCACTGATTGGTTACAAACAAGTGAGAATGCTGTAATTGAGATGAATTTCTAAAGAATATGTCAATATTTAACAGACTTATAAGTTTAAACTCCATTCCGAGATGGACCCTTATATGAAATCTTTTACCAAATAAGATTTATGCAATATGAATATTTTTTCGGAAACGGGTTTGAATGTGAGCTGTTAACCAATATTATGGATATTTGAATTTAAACTAATTCAAAATTAGTTTGTCAAATTTTAGTTAACATATTTTCATAACAATGATTTTTATGAGCTAAAACCCCCTATCAAAAGGACACTTGAACAGGAGTTTCCCAAAACATTAGACGAAAGTGATTGATTTTAATTGGCAAATCTGAAATTGATTCTGAGTAAATCAGTATACTTTGAAGTGTGTGCAACACAAATGTTACAAACATCAGCACCGATATTATCGATTTTACTTTTTGTATAAATTATAGAATTATGAGAGCTATTCCGGTTTAAGAAAGTACAAAATCAAGCCAATGTACTTTTTTCAAATAGTTTTTAAACGGTCTAGTTAATAGTTAAGAGCTTTGCATAATGGCAGATTATGTCATCGAGTCTGAAACCAAAATTTTGAAAAAATGAAATTTTGCCCCAATTTTATCAAATTTGGAGAAATTAAAATTTACGTATTGAAAATAATATAATAAAATTAGAAAATATTTATGAATAAATGTAGCTGAAATCTTATCTCTAGGGTCAACATTTATTGAAGAGGATCACCAGATTATTAAGAACATAAGTAACAGGATTTCCAGTTTGGATTCTGTTTTAAAGTGCGCGCTTTTAGAACATAAAGGTTAAATACAAAATAACAGTTAAATATAGATCAAATTCGAGGGTGTTTGAATTTGGCTCTATAGAAGTTTTAGGCATAAGACTTGAATTGAAATTTTCTATGGGAAGAGACCCTTCAGACATATGTAAATTTGATATATATTTCTATGAATATTTTATTTTAGGTAAATATGAGTCTTGAAACTTTTTCGGCAAAAAAGCACAAAAATTATATTTTTTTTAGTTCTCATTTCAAAATTTGTATAACCCTTTACTGATTGATTAATAATATTGTCTAATAACTTCATAAGACAAATTTTAGAAGGATTGGCTCTACGATTTCTGATATAACTTCAAATAAAAAAAATCAAGACCTTAAATAAGGGCTAAAATTTTTAAAATTGGATAAGAAACATAAGTTTGGCACGTTGTTAAATAAATTTTAAATGTCCAGCATACCGGATTTTTGTCACATCTACAACATCCACAAACCCTTCAATGAAGTCCAGGGTTTCGAATTTATAAAGCTAAACTTCTCTGCTATCGTTTTATCAAATTTTTTATAAATACAGTAAGTTGATCTAAAAAAGTTCTGTCCACTAAAAACTTCCTTCTTACAGTCGATCTTAAGTTATAATTTATTTCTAAAACGATTAAGCTGGATAAAAACTATAGCAATTAAGGGCATACTGAAACTGAAAAATGCTTGTCATAATAAGAATTTGGTATGAGATAAATTCTAAACTTATTGTTTTTTCCTTAAGCATTAATATTAATGAAATTTTGACTTAGAAGCTGCAATGAAATCTCATTATTAATTTTCGCAGCTTTTTGAGATCTAAATTGTTTGTAGCAATCTTGCCTGTTAGTTCTTGAAATGTTTGTTTCATGTTTGTTTAAAATCCTAAATAAACCTTGGCTTTATACATTTAATATAATTAGTGATTCCAATATCAGACAAAAAACCTAAGTCACACAGCAAAAACCATTAGTTTCCCGAAATCACTCTTACTTTTGTGCAACTAAATTCACAAGTAGGGAAAAAATATGTTTACGGTAACCATAAACAATATAACTATTGTTATTAGAAATTTTTACCGTAACTACCAAATTTGTTTATTCGCAGTTTGATTTTGCATCAATAACAAAATTAATTGTTATCGTCACTACATGAATTCATTGTTATTTGAATAAAAAACTTGTTAATTTTTATTGTCACTTTGCATTGATAGCAATAGATATTGTTATCGCCACGAAAAATATTGTTATTTTCATCTGTGTGCATCTAATGATTAAAAGTCTACTTCATTTTCACTTGACATAAAAAATCCTTAAACTAGAAAATATCAAGTTTGGAATATTACTTTTACTTACACCCAATATTTCATTATTTCTTATATTATCCCCAACAATTACAACAATAATAAAAACTTAATTTACTTATTTTGCAATTATGCTTAAATGCCATAAAAAGATTAAGTACATGTACTTTTCCTTTTACTTAATCTTAAATTCATACCTCCCTGCCTGCTGCAATTTTACTTACTTGATCTTTGCATTTAAAACCGCCTTAAATTCTTGAATAACAAAAACAATTTTAAGACAACAAAAAATTAATATTGAAAAAATAAAAATGAAGAAATAAAAAACATTTAATTTTTGCAAATAGTTGTATATTTGCTTACGCAGATATGCATCATTTAAGTCAAGCCCCACACAACAACAACAACAAAAAAATTGATGGTGATCTTCATCAGTAACAACAGCAGAAGCAGAATTCAAAAGAAACTTCCACAGCAACAAAAAAAAAACAAAACAAAAAAACAAGTCATGCCAAAAGTTTTCCAACAAAAATAACTAAAGTCACAAGGTAAAATTCTTTAATAAAACCATTCAACATTTATCAAAAAAAAAAAAAAAAAAACTATTCTAAAGATATGATCATAACCAACAACAACAATACAAACAAATATAGTTTGTATCTTTATGTAGCAACTATGAAAAATTACTTACTACTTCCCCAACAGTATGAAGAGTAATATGTTGCTGCATGCAACAACGTATGATCTTAATATTATTGTTACCTTTTTTGTAGCTCTCCAAAGTTGTTGGGTGATATTGCTGCCTCTGGTAGTAAAGTAGTAAATGTGGTATGATCGAACATACATATATATGTATTATTGTTATTGTCTGTTCTTCGATACAAGTTATTAAGCGTCAAACAACAGTAATAATAACCAAAAGAGAAAAAATAACATTTTTGGAATAAATAACATGAAAAAAGTAATATTTTTAAAACAAGTGAGTGAAAATTATGATTTCGATATAAAGTGATCGTTTAACACACTCTACAGTTATAAAGGGAAACAAATTTTTTATTTTGAAGATTTCAAAGCTGAAGATATGATCATTTTTATAGAATCTAGTCTACGATATACGAGACTTTTATAATTTCAAGTCTTTTAATTTAAAAATGTTAAAGTTCCAAATGGTCAGAGGTCAGAGCGAAACGGTTGGATTTCCAAACAAATGGTTTCACTCTTTTTCTCTGAGTGAATATTCAAAAGATTTATTGCGATCGTTTAAGTCACTTTAGAAATTTCAGTAATTCATATTTGATGAAAATATGATTTCTTAGGTTTCCTTGGTTCAAGTCAATCAGATTCCTACTGCTAGTATATATTTTCTTAAAATATATGATCAGACATAGTCTGGGATAAAAAATGTAAACAATGCAACAATTATGTGTGATCGATATAAATGAGCACATCAGAAATTCTCCTAAAACCGGAATACTCACCTTTCTGACACACTTAAAGTTGTCATCTATCTTTGATCAAACAATAATCTAGATGGCGATGTTTGGTACAAAGGGCTGCATCTAATTCTACAATAGACTCACTTCAAATGTGAAAAAACTACTTGGAAAATGAAAAAATCCGATGTATTCTCACGTGACCTACATAAGCAAAAATCAAGAAAATAGAATCTTTGAGATCATGCGAGCGTAGAGTATTCTCTTTATCATGAGGTAAAGATAATCTAACTAATGTTTAACTACTCCAAGATACAAAACTAATATATTGATTATCCTTACGCGATCCATGATTTCATGAGATCACGATAATCTACTCAAACTTTAAACACAGTTCCTTGAGGACATGTGTGTAAAAACTATCCTCGTGATGTTAAATCACAATAATCTACCAAATATTTAATTACTCCAAGATACAGGAGCAATTTATTGACTATCCTCCACCGATCCAGATAGGGAAGTATCATGAGAAGATGATTCTCGAGATCAGGAGGCCATTATAATCTATTCAAACTTTAAATCAAGGATCCTGGCTAGACTATCCTTGAGGTCATATTGAAGACCACTATCCTTGTGATCGTGAAGTTATTCAACTCTTAGATATTGATTTTTGTCACGCGATCCACAGAAAGAAGCATTATGTGAAGATGATCCTCGATTTCACAAGATCATGATAATCTACACAAACCTTAAATCCAGGATCCTGGCAAGACTATCCTTGAGGTCATATTGGAGAGCACTATCCTTGTGATCGTGAACTCATTCAACTCCTAGATATTGATTATGAAGATGATCCTCGATTTCACAAGATCATGATAATCTACACAAACCTTAATATTTTTTTACATTTATAGTAGTCAAATTCAGAATACTACTTGGTACATTTCCTATTCCCAAAATTTTAAACATTAAATATTAATTAGTCTCTAACGGAATACAAACGAAAACTATTACCCATCATATATCTGTAGCGTGTCAAACATTTATAATAAAGTTAAGAAAATCCAAAATCAAAAAAAAGACATAAGAATAAGAAACTTAAAAGAGAATATGAGCGCACGTTTTTTTATGAAATATTACCCGGAGGGCGGTACAATTTCGATGCATTTACAACATCCAGGGTGTCGGTAATTATAGGGAGTTTATGTCTGCGATTTCATTATAATACCTTCTTTTTTCGTTGGCTTGTAGTTATTATTGATGTTATTGTTGTAGTAACAGTGGTTGTTGTTGTTGTTGGCTATTGATTGCTGAATTAAGTTGAAAATCAGACAGACATTTACAAATGGTCTGAATGAAGGACAGACAATATATATTGATAAATAACAAAAAAAAAATTGAAATAAAAAAACAATGAAACGAAGATAATAAAGATCGAACATATTTTGATATTGTTTTTGCTCCTTCACACACTGATGTATGAAGAAGTTTAATTTTAAGAAAAGATAAAACAAAATCTTTGAAAAAAATGCTTGGTAATCTTAAAAGATGATAGAATAAGGACTGAGATTGAAAAATTCTTAACACAAGTTTTTCATTAAAATTCTTAATACAAATATGAAGTTACCTTTGTAAAACATGTCAGTTATTATGTCAGAGTAAAATGGGTGACCAGCAAAAAATGGGACTAAAATTTTTAAAATTTCCTAAAACAAACCAACTTGATTCTACAAAAACTTGGCGAAGCATTAAAAGGTCTACCGGCCAAACTGTTGTCAATGTTGTTTAACAGTACCGGAAGAACTTGTCCGTTGATAGAAAATCTAGCGCAGGTGGATGGAATGGTCCACATTGTGTTTCCAACACAATCGGTAGGCTAGCAGCCCGGTTAGCTCAGTGCTCGGACTATTTGGTACGAAAAGTTAAAACGAATGCAGATTAACAAACATACAAGATTCAAAAAATTCCATACCGGAACACCGCGAAAAATTTAGAGGCCAAAATCTGGACACGGAAATTGAGCTTGAGACATAATGGATGGCGAAACGCATGTACTGGCAGGTTTTTCACAACCGTTAAAAAATTGTGTGTTGTGTTCAAAATATTGAAGAAATGTTTAGGACCCAAAATCAGTCAAATTTTTTTAAAAAGTTCTTAATAATGGCAAGCAATATATAGTTGTGACAGAAGAAGCCAGTCATTTGCTACAATGGGCTTTATGAATAACGATATTAACATCAAGGAATTTTTACTTATTTTTGGCCATATCGCTATGGCAAACAATCCCTAAAGTGGTAGAAGAACAATAATGTAGTATTTGTACCAAGGGAGGCAAATCCTTTAAACTGCCCGGAGCTTAGGCAAGTGGAGAAATATTGGGCTCTAATTAAAAGATGGTCGATTTGAAGAGATGGACTACGTTCAAACAAAGTGATAGAAAACACTATGGAAGCGTTAATGGAAAGATTTCCGAAGGGGGTTCAACATTCACTAGTGATTTAAACTTTAAAAGTTATGAGTAAATTTTAATAATGATTTCAATCAAATAAGAAAACTGGTTTCCTCTTCAATAAAATAAATGCATGTTCAGAGTTTTTTGATGTCATTCCTTATTCAAGTAATTTTCTTGATTAAGTTTAAAGAACAAAATAAGAATAAGGTGTGTGTTTTTTCGTCTTTTAACTTTTTGTTTTCATTAAATATAATTATAGATTTTCAATTGTAATTTTTTTTTTCATAAAACGAAGAAAAAAAGACTTAAGATTTTTTTTAAGAAAATATTTTAAATCATTATTAAGTCCATATTTATGTTCGGTATTATTAATTTCCAAACCTCTAAAAAACAATGTTATTAAGAACAAAATTCCCTAATTTGCATAATGATAACGTTCCTCAAATTTTTTTCTTTCATTTAATAAATAAATTTAAATAATTCGGTCATTTAAAATAAAGGAATTTTCATTTAAATTCATTAAATTTGTGGACTTAACTTGTTCCGCAAAAAAAATGCTTTTAATTTTTTCGTTATTTTATTTTTATGTCGAAATTCAATTAATTTCACATCTTCACTTTATTTGTTGTTTCATACCGATAATTTCGCTTAATTGCATTCAAAATCTTACAAAGAATTATATGCGAAACTTTCCAAAATAAACAAAAAACAGCAACAAGGTGGCGTTTAAAGATAAACGTCAGATAGTGTCGGAAATATTTGACAACCACAAAAGGTGCTGTTATCTTTAATCGCCAAAAAATACCTTTTTTGGCTTTTACGATTCTTTTCGTTATTTTTGCCGTATTCATGTGTGTGAGTGTAAGATTTTGTCACCAGCGAAAATGTTTTTTTTGCCGAAAACAAATTTGGTTAAATCTTACAAATTAGAAGTATTATGAATAAAATGAGAATAATTTAAGTGGAGATGGAGATGTAGATATTTTTTTTTTTGGTGATAAAATAATATTTACCATATATTCAAGATAATGACCGATTTAAAGATTGCTAAGATTCTGAATGAAATTCAAACCATCATCTTAAAATCTACTTTATTTATGGTATAATTTAGTAAAAACAATTTTAATATTTGACCTTAAATAAAATCTATGTTATTAAATCTATTTTTATTATATATCGACAAACTTATCCTTAATACATTACTGCACACAGATTCCCATTTAGTATTTCGAAATGCCCAAATTTCCATTACGGGAAAAACTTATAACAAAATTTGATCTTTTCAATATATTAGACACTTTGTCGGTATTAATGTGTGGATCATTAAAGAATTTTCAAGAATATAATACTCATGGATCCAGGATGTTCTTTTATTTTAGCCTCTTAAATTTAGCTCAAAATAAAATTTACGAAATTCGATAGAGTAAACGAGTAAATTGATTTTAAAGTGGAAAATTGTTGCGATCTTCATTTCTTGTTATTAAATATTTTTATTCACATAGATATATGATTCTTGCAAAAACGTTAGAATTAGAAATATTGGATAGAAATATTAGAATAAGGTTTTTTTTGGATCCGAATTCAGCCCACTTACAAAAACATAAATTTAATATTCCACAGCTCTAAGCGAATTTTCGATAAGGAATCACTATATGAACACTTTTTGTTTCAGTCATATCATAAATAAAATTTTCGAGATTATTTCTTAATTTCCATACCCGAATGGACCAAATTCAAAGGTCATTTTTGAAGATCCATATGAAATTTTAAATTTTCAGTAATTCCAAAGTAACAACATCATTTTTCACTTTAACATCTGATCTGTTAAAGTGAAAAATACTAAAATCGATTTTTTGGAATCCTCTGTTCTCGAGACTTGAAACTTATTCGGGATAATTAAGCGTTAGAACTAAGAACATATGATTATTTGAAAAGATTGATAAAATCCGCGTAGGCACAAATTGAGTGAATATATACAGAAGCATCTAGATGATCTAAACTTTCGACAAGCGTAGAACAACACATTTCTACAAGAATATAAGTTTAAATATAATAAAAATCTAAAAAGTTATTGTCTTTAAATTAATGATTTCTAAATTATGAAGACTTTGACCGAGTCTTGTGATTTGGAACACCAGTCATTATTATACAGTGCAGTATACCGAGTCGATTTAAAGATGTCCGTCAACAAAATGTACCGTATTTTGGGGCGTGGCAAAACAAATAATTTTTGTATTTATGAAAACACGATTAACTATTCTTTCATTATTGGAGGTCTTAATAGCCACTAGTAATAGACAAAGTTGTGCATTAATATAGAAAATTTCATGTAAATAGAAAAAACACAATATTAAATTAAAATTGCAAAAAACTTTGATTTTTAAATTCCTATTCAAAATCAACATTGTATATAGTTAAAATAATAATAATATTCAATTGAAATTAGTGGCAATTAATTTTAAAGCCGTTTCTGAGACACTTTCCCCATTTTATTTTATGCGTTGTATTTTAGTTTAGCTTAATTAATGTTCGTATTTTTATACCCTCGTATGAACATTTTTGGTCCAACATTTCCGATAGCTCCCATAATAAGCTTCTCATAAAACTGAGAGATTTGAAAATTTTTATTAAATATGGCATGTAGATCAGTCCTAATCAATATTCTAAATTTCATGCAGATTTGTCCAGAATTTACCGTTTGCTTAAATATAAACCCATTTCTGAAATTTACTTCAAGGTGCATACACAAACTCTTAAAAAGTTCTAGTATTGCGATGGTATTTCGTATGTTTAAGATCTTTGTAACCAAAACTCTCTACCATAGATGATGGATCTATAATTTTCTATAGCTCCCTTATAATCCCTTCTTTCGAAAATCACCTCAATATTTTTTATAAGTATTCAAATCATAAAATCAGATTGCAGTCAGTCTTATCCACAATTACACTCTCAATGAAGGTATATCCGACTATTACACTATTACTTCTTTTTCTAAATATTCATTAAGCTCAAATCCACAGAAAAATATAATATTAAACCTTCTGAATATATAAGAAAATTGAGAAATTTAAACGGCCCTGAAAACTACATTCGATAGCATCTGTAATGAGCAAAAATTAAGGAAAGAAATAAAAACATCAAATTTCCATTTACTAGAATCTACCAGAGTTGTGATCGAATCATAATTTATTTGCTTGATTCCCAAAAAAAATCGTAATTCAAAATTTTAAAACCGAAATCTGTTTCCCTAATTCTCCTTTTGCAAACTTATTCAACAACTTCTTTTTGACACACATGTTCTCTTCTTTATAATTCAGGTAGTCACCCATTTTTCATTCAATAGTTGACACATAAATTTAATGCTTTTTATAGAAATTTGTAAGAGGAACTGGCAAATTATATTTTTTTGCAAAAATAAATTCTTTTCATTTCAGTGGTTTATTAACCAGATCCTCTTAACATTTTTTGGTTTTTGTGCAACCATTTTTTGTTCTCTCTTAGAATTTATTTAAAGTACTTTTTTCATATTTAGAAAAAAGTACTCGAACATATATTGTTAATTGAAGTACGAGTAGAAAAATATGAATAGATTTCTGCTTCATTGAGGGTTTTGTTCGCTTTTCAGACAATGACGGATTTTATTCTTAAATGAAATGAAAACGTTTTTGTTTGAGTTTGTGGTTGGTGGTAAATGTTTGTTGTTTGAAACAAACAATAATACGGGATTCTCAGTAGTCTGGAATATGGTGAAAAGGGAATTTTAAGTGCTAAGAATAATAGCAAAATTTTTGAAATGATATTGTGAAACTAATCATATGCTTGATTTGATTTTTAGTAATAATTGCTTTTTGTTGAGAATTTGTGATTTCGTTTTTTTTTTCAAAGAATCTGGTTATTTAGGTTTTAAGTAGATATTTCCATTAAAATGAAAACATGAGCAAATAAGTGCAATTATTATGGTCCTTTGAACCAGATTTTGAATGTTTATAATGTTTATTTAAAAAAACTGTTCTCAATGCGTTAGAGTGAAGATATTTTACTCCAACGATGTTTATTTTTTTCATTTTACTGTTAACTAAATTAACTAACTGAAAAATTTTATTATAATTTAAAAAATAACACACATTTGCCTCCAATAACGGTATTCTTTTGTATAATTTTTAATTTTTCCAGGTTTGACAAGATGTCTCTCTCATCATCTTTACAAAAATAGAAATATAAAATTTCAAACGTTTTGTTTCTTCATTATATTCTTTGTGAAACTTAAGTCATTGTAAAAATAGTTGGAATAAAAAAACTAAACATACTTAGAAACGAGTACTAACTAAACTAATATAAACTAACTGCAAGTAAATGTGAAAATAAAACAAGTTATTACGCTACAATCGGTAATGTTTAATGCAAATTATTTTAAAAAAAAGTAATTATTTTTAATAATAATTACAGTGGAATCGGGTTAGCGTGAACACTTTTTAATAAAAACTATTGGATACCGCGAATGCGCATATTGGAGACTCTAAAGAAAGAACATCGCCGACATTTTAAAGAGAACTCGAAGTTTTTTACAAAAAAATGTGAAATTAAAAGTTGTTTTGTTACATATAGGACAGTGGAATGGGAGTTACAGTTCTTTATATATAAAAAATACTTAGCGAAATTCTGTGCTATAATAATGCTGCAAATAAAAAAAACTTAACGAAAAGCGGAATATTATCGCTTCGAAAAAATACAACACAACTGGTTTTTAAAGCAACGCTCTAAAAATTTACAAGTTAAGGCAAAAGCAATAAAAATACATCAACAATTACACTGCACTGGAGGTTTTAATGCAAGCGTTAGATGGTTCCATGGGTTAAAAACCTATTATGGAATTCGTTTATTAAAAATATGTGGAGAAAAGTTATTCTCTGATAATAGAGCCGTCAATCCACTAAAAAAAGCTATTTTACAAATATACAACGCAAAATGAATTTGGGATCTTTTGGAAGATGTTGCCGTAAAAAACATACGTTTGCTCCTTGACAATGTACCACGTTATATTAAAAAATATGGAAATATTTTCCCCAAATTATCCAATCGATGGAACAAACTGTCATACGTATAACAAAACTTTACTCTAGCAGATCGCTAGAAAGAAAAATTTAAATGAATTTTTTGTCAGAATTAACACTCAACACTAACATTTATATGTTGTCTTTGGAAGAGTTATCGCCAGACATGATAAAGAAATGTTAGGTTCCTTTACTAAGTGGCTGTGTAATTTCGGAAGATAATGAAAACGAAGAAGACAATTGCCTTTAAATGTATTGAGACATATACTTAAAGAACCACACCATGAGGCAGTAAACAAAATTTTCTCAACACTGCGAATGCTAAATTATTTTCTTAAATCTGCGACAATAACTGCAGAAGACATCAGAGAATGGAACAATATTGAATCTGTTATTCCCGATACAGATAAAGAATTTCGTAGTATTAGCAAAGATAACGAAGATATTGCGATTGCATTGGAAAACAAATATATTCCAGTAAATCAAGCCGTGGAAATTTTTGAAAATTCCATTAAATGGGCTGAGAGGAATATTAATGATTACGAAAATATGATAATTTTACTTAAATTTCGGGATAATATGAACAGTCTTGCACTTATTACTTTACTCTTGCCTGACTCCACTATATCTTCAAAAATAATAGAAAAAATAAAAAGTTATCAAATAATAAGACAGTGCAAAGTGTTTCAAATGAAAATGAAAAAATAAATCTGTAACTTCCGAATGGCTAGTCAGGGTCCCAAATTTGATCACCCCAGGTCACAATAATATTTAAAACAAACAAAGATTCTTTATATGAGTAAATTCTGCTAGTAAAGACCTATAAAAACCTTGTCATATGGATACGCTGTCTCTTATAGTTTAAAAGATATTTAGTTTCAAAAATTACAATTTTTCCTTTTGACCGATCTTGCCGAAAAATGTATGCTATAACGGGTATCTGTGTGAACTTAAATCTGTGAAATTTCAATTGTTCAGTATTTTTTTGTTATTATTTAATTGAACTTAGATCAGAGTTCATGTTAGTGTATTAATTACTGCCTCATGATGTGGTTCTACATGAGTTTAAGAACACAAGAAGTATTCATTCCAACCTCAACACTGTGATCAATTATAAGAATAGAGTGTAATAAGGTATGTGCGGAATCCTTTTCATCGAAATTTAAATACGGTATCTTTGAACGACATTCACAGCGTTGGAACACATTAGCCGTTTCTAATTATTGTATAAATGTCAAACTAAGAGGCTGCCCACTGCACCATGTACTGCAGTCTACAAAGGTAATTCAAATACAACCAAAATCGGGATGTAATAAAAGGCTCAATAATTTCGATTATTGTATTGACCTTGCCGTCCCTTATCTGTGACCTATGAGGAAGGTTTCCCAATTTTTAATTCTGGCGTAAAACAAAAATACGGACCAACATAACCAATAAATCTTAATTTTTGCTGTAGTTATAACAATAGTGACATTCGAATGATTGAAATGTTTGAAAACAGTAGCCTTCGCCATATTTTTCCGAAATTTATTCTGGCAACTCTCAAGTCTTTTAGGCTGAGTTAAAGTTGTATTAATGACAACCAAACGTAAACACCAAAGACTTGAGATAGTAAGGAAGTATCACAAAAGCCGTGGCCTATTTATAAACGAATTATACAAGATCTAAGCAAACAACTCATGTACTCTTTGAAGGAACAAGGAGAATAACTAGATAATAATGGGCAATACTTCATCGGCCGTACGCAATGAAATCACGAAAGATAAATCAGTCACTTTTGATCGGCGAAATGGATTTGCATAACATTTTAAATAATGATAGAAAAACAAATACAATTTATTGAATAATTTTTATAATAAAAACATTTTAGACAAAACGAAATTTAATTTACCCCGGGTCATAAATATACCTAAAACGGTTCAGATTTCTTTCATTTTACTTTTCATTTGGCACAATATCGACAAGAATTAGATTTCGATTCGAATATCAATTTTCTTAAAAGTTTTCGGAAATCCTAACGCTCTACTCAATTTGAATGAAATGCCAAATTTATTTTGGACAACATCTAGTTGTTTAGGTATAAGGGGTCGTTAACTCATCTACAAACACCACCGTATGATAAACTAATTCAATCTTTATTTACAACTAAATCGGGTAGTGGATTTATAGAAAATTATACATCATATATGTATGTAAATAAAGATTATATTAAGCCACATAAGAAGCTTTAACTTAACCGTTTTTCTTTTTTGTACTTTATATTCACAACTAGTAGTTGTAATTACAAATGTTTTTGTTGTTGTTACAATTGTTGTTTCTTATTTTGAGTTTCATTTCATCTTTTTTGTTTGTTTTTTCTTTTTTTTTTTTTTTGCAAAGCTTTTATGTCGTTTCAGGTGACAAGTTGTAAATACAATTGTAATTGTAACTTTGTAATTTAGAAAAGAACAATAACAACTACAACAAAAAAATAAAAGATCTATAGTAACAAAAAAAAAACAATAACAAAATGTTTATTTGTAGGGCTTCTTTAGAATACAATAAAGAGAATGTGCGTGAATGTGGCGTCGTCAGTCACATCAGTCGTAATTCTTTTTCTTGTTTGTTTGATGACTGTATGTATTGGGGTGGTGGTTGGTTGGACTGACTGGTTTGGTTTAAATTTCCTTGACAAAAAAATAAAGAAATAAAAACTAAATATCAGAGATAAAGAGAGAGAGAGAGGGACAGAGACATACAAACGTATTAAACATGTAAAACAAAGATATTATATTTCATTCTTTTTGCAAAGAGAAAAAACAAACATGTAATTCAGGTATATTTAAAGGTCTTTTCTTAAAGGTTCTGTTCTTATTTGCTTTTATTTGCAATCTTTTTGCTCTTTTGCCAACTTTTGTTTTTTTATTTTGCACTTCTTTTTCTAGAATTTTTAAATTTTTGCAAATAAAACCTTAAACCGAAATGCTTCAACGCCATTGAAGTATTTAGTTCGCCACATCAACTAATTAATAGTTTTAAATTAAGCTTTGTTTATGCTTCTGATAAATGAAATACACACACATACACACATATATATAACGCAATAGCAGAAGAGAGGCAACATGAAGCAAAAAAAATTGTTTCATGTCTTCAAAAGATTAAACGCATTAAACTTTTTCGCTTTTGACTAAAAAATATATAGAAACATGTAAGAATATATATTCAGCTATGCCGAATCTTCAAAAAGCCTACAATTCAAATGTGTGTAAGTAATAGATATGTTTCCTATATGCACATTCACAAAAGTATATTACATAACTGAGCCATAAAAATAGTTATTTTTTTGGCTATAACTTTTTGCTATTGAACCGATTTTGATCTGTACATATTAGTTTATATTGTGCCAATATATTATTTTAATTTGTCGATTTTTTTCCGTAGTTTTATGAAATTTCTTCGCTGGAACATAGAGGTTGAATCAGCTATTGGTTTATATATTTTAACATATATTAAACTGATTTTGCTTCTCGGGATTATAACAAGTACTCAGACCCAATTTCATTGAGCTCTATTAATTATTGCTTAATCGTCTCAGATTTTGATTTGATCTGTAACTCAATTCCGTAACTTTTTAAAGACAAAAATTGTCGTTAAGTAACGAAAATTAGTTAGTTGACGAATTTTGTCATTAATTGTTAAAAGTATTCTAAGTTAAAGATATTTTTTCTGTACACCCGGAATGACAAAGTTAAAATGCCCTCTTCATTACATGTGGTGGTGGTGGAGGGTATAATAAATAAATGTTATTCATTTCATATTGAATGGATGGTTAAATTTACTTAAGATAACACATGTCATTTAAGTTTATTTTAATTTTTTCTTATAAATTTTTTTCTTTGGTTGGTTGTTTTTTTATTTTACTCTTTTGAGAGAGATAATAAAATGATCATGTATTGCTTTTATGGAGTAGACAGGATCTGGGTGAGGCTAAACATATTTTTGAAATTAATATAAAATTGAACTGAAAAAAAATCTCATAAAAAATATTTCTGCTTACGAAATATTCCAAAGGAAAAGAGAAATAAGTAGAAAAAATTATAAAATTCAAGTGATAACAAGTAAAGAAGAATGTATGTCGACATTTGAATTATACACTGAACATAATTATGGTAATGAAGCCTTAATCATCCCAGCAGATTAAGATCAACTTTTATATGACAAATTAAAATTTACGCTTCAATAACCAGAGACTTTGTTAGATTGTTAAAGTTCAATTAACGAATTCTTCAGAAAAAAGGCGATGCTTATTGTTTTGAGGAACCAGAAACCAGTGACTGTAAAAGAAAAACTGAATAACTGATGATCTAAACTTGAATATATGCAATTCATTTCACTTAATAGTGTCAGAGTTGTAAGAATATTAAAGACAATTTGAAAACAGAATACAGAACGCTACAAATATATCTTTAGAAATTCAAATAAATAAAATTGGTAAAATAATCAATATATTTTAATATTTATTTCCCAGACTTTATAGGTTTTTGATGTAAATGGTTGCCAGGTGTGAGACTTACATCCTTTAAAATACTGAGTGATGTAAAGCTATCCATGACTTCTTGAGTAATTTGACGCTAAATGTTAACAAAATCCCATTCAAAAAAAGGACTACACTAATTTTGTGAAAGAATGAATCAAGTCAATGTCTGATACTCAGTTATAAAGTGAAGCTATGATATGGCAACTCTGTTTTCCAAACAGTGTTTGATGGGTTATCAAACATATGGGCTCCTGAATATTTACGATCTCAGATATGGTAAAATTTCGTTCAAACAAATCAATTATCTACGATTTAGAACTATTTTATCATCTGCCTCGATTTCAACAACTCATTATACAAAGTACCAAATAGAGAACATTATCTTGGTGCCATAAACAATAAGTTTTGCATAGTTTTGACATTATTGCGATTTTATACTGACTTCTTTTTGGCTTGGAGTTATATGAAATTATACGTTTTTCATTACCAGTAACAATACGATTGCCTCTCAAAATAAGCGTCTTCTTCTTACCTTCTGTGCTTTAATTATCACCGAACGCTACCGCTTATAGTTTATTGGTTCCGCCAACTGTTTTTAACAAAAAGAATGCTATTGAATATTTATTTTTATTTACACAAGCCACATCCTATAATTATACCATGTAGTTCAATTGGCATTATTAAACCAAATATTACGATCACTCTTCAATTTCAGAAGTTTAGCATACTTTTCCAGTGAAGTAAGTTTAATTTAAGAACGTAATAATTGAATAGTGAATTCATTAATGAAATTCCGATTCTTATACCTAAATTTCAAATGAAGGGTATAACTTTCCCGGATTATTAAAATGTGAATAAAATGTTGGAACATTTTGCCCTTTTCTTTGCTAAATTGGAAAATTCATTTTTATTCATATCAAAACTTTTCATGTATCCACATACAGAGTGAAACAGTTTATCCGGATTAACTAAATTTCTTATCCTTGTTTTATCCCATTTAATTCATTAAGATAATAATCATGAATAAATGTATTCTAAACTGACTATTAAATCACGATTATAACCCCCTAGGACTACTTGCCATTATTCCACCCAAACCTAACTTATATCTTTCAAGGTCACTTTTGTACATATCTCAATTAACCACTACTCCCTGTTCAGACTACAACGTGAAAGGAAAAAATCAATCAATATTTTAAATGACTACATAAATTGATTTAAAATGTTTTACAAGATATTCATGATTGAATGAATAAATTTAATAATGCCAACCTATAATTTAATTTTTAATTTTTATTATTATTTTTTTATTTTTACAAGTGTATGGCTGCAGTCTGGCTCGAAATATTAACATACATATTTGGAGTAATGCTCCATTTAAAACAAATTTAAGCTAATGAACCCTTTTACTTTAAATAATCTCATATTCAGTGTGTTATCAATTTTATACAACAACAAAAAACATGGATCTCCTATAAAAAAAGGAGAAAAACATAAATGGAATAAAACAAAAAATGGCAGTCAAGCAACAACTTCAAAACCTCAAACAATAAATGCCGACTACAAAAACTTAAACTGACAACCAAGAGAGCAAAGCAACAACAAACAACCAACAAAGCAAGCCACTACAAACAATTCCAAAATAAAGTCCAAAAAACCAAACAAATCTATTTTCACCCAACAAGCTGCTGCTGTTCTGATCTGTTCTCTGGCTATAAAGATTCTAAATATTCATTCCTTTTACGTTTTCGGATCCCAACATTATTTTTAAATGTTTGCTAGAGTTACTCAGGGTTCGCCCAAATGTTTTCTGAAGGATGTTGATAATAATGACCGATAATGATTATCATCATAATGATGATGATGATGATGATGATGATGAGGAGGAAGAAAGGCTTAAAACAAAAAAAAATATTATTTAAATTCATTCGACACATTAAGACACAAAGTCTCCATAAATGATGAACTATAGTAATATAATGGTTTCCATAATATTAAACACAATAAAGCAAAATGCAACACCACATCAAACAATATATGTGGAACGACAATAATAACAATAACAGCAACAATAAAATATATAAATAAAATAAAAATAATAACCAGAGAGGAAAGAAATTCCGATCCATGCAAATGCAAAAGAGATTCAAAAGTCAGTGAATCCGAAGAAATTCTTCATGAGATTCATTGATTTGGAAGATTAACGCAATTTTTGAATGTTGGATAGAGGTGGGAAAATCCAGTTATTCCGTAATTTCCGTCTATATATATTTTTAGAGATAAAATTATGGGAAACTTTATAAGGAGTTTAAGAACTTTACTAAAATTGTCGTAAATTGAAAATTGAAACTTATTTATTTCGCTACCACAATTTTTTGAATACAACTGTTTGTGGTTAAACATCAGTTTGCTGATTACATTAAAAATCGGCAAGTAAAATGAGAAGAAGAGTCCATCTAAGATATTACACCATAACTAATTTACTCTGTATGTCACGACAAAAATACCAATCCATTTTTAATAAC
>PYHX02000495.1:45757173-45793270 GCA_004302925.2 Cochliomyia hominivorax
TAATATACTTTATGTGAAATGTGCAATATAGGTAACATATCTATTACTTACACACATTTGAATTGTAGGCTTTTTTGAAGATTCGGCATAGCTGAATATATATTCTTACATGTTTCTATATATTTTTTAGTCAAAAGCGAAAAGTTTTATGCGTTTAATCTTTTTGAAGACATGAAACAATTTTTTTTTGCTTCATGTTGCCTCTCTTCTGCTAATTGCGTTTATATATATGTGTGTATGTGTGTGTATTTCATTTATCAAAGCATAAACAAAGCTTAATTTTAAAACTATTAATTAGTTGATGTGGCGAACTAAATACTTCAATGGCGTTGAAGCATTTCGGTTTAAGGTTTTATTTTGCAAAAATTTAAAAATTCTAGAAAAAGAAGTGCAAAATAAAAAAACAAAAGTTGGCAAAAGAGCAAAAAGATTGCAAATAAAGCAAATAAGAACAGAACCTTTAAGAAAAGACCTTTAAATATACCTGAAAATTACATGTTTTGTTTTTCTCTTTGCAAAAAGAATGAAATATAATATCTTTGTTTTACATGTTTTAATACGTTTGTATGTCTCTGTCCCTCTCTCTCTCTTTATCTCTGATATTTTAGTTTTTTATTTCTTTATTTTTTTGCCAAGGAAATTTAAACCAAACAGTCAGTCCAACCAACCACCACCCCAATACTCATACAGTCATCAACAAAACAAGAAAAAAGAATTACGACTGATGTGACTGACGACGCCACATTCACGCACATTCTCTTTATTGTATTCTAAAGAAGCCCTAGCAATAAACATTTTGTTATTGTTTTTTTTTTGTTACTATAGATTTTTATTGTTTTTGTTGTAGTTGTTATTGTTCTTTTCTAAATTACAAAGTTACAATTACAATTGTATTTACAACTTGTCACCTGAAACGACATAAAAGCTTTGGCAAAAAAAAAAAAGAAAAAACAAACAAAAAAGATGAAATGAAACTCAAAATAAGAAACAACAATTGTAACAACAACAAAAAATTTGTAATTACAACTACTAGTTGTGAATATAAAGTACAAAAAAGAAAAACGGTTAAGTTAAAGCTTCTTATGTGGGCTTAATATAATCTTTATTTACATACATATATGATGTATAATTTTCTATAAATCCACTACCCGATTTAGTTGTAAAATAAAGATAGAATTAGTTTAATCATACGGTGGTGTTTGTAGATGAGTTAACGACCCCTTATACCTAAACAACTAGATGTTGTCCAAAATAAATTTGGCATTTCTTCAAATTGAGTAGAGCGTTAGGATTTCCGAAAACTTTTAAGAAAATTGATATTCGAATCGAAATCTAATTCTTGTCGATATTGTGCCAAAATGAAAAGTAAAATGAAAGAAATCTGAACCGTTTTTTAGGTAATATTTATGACCCGGGGTAAATTAAATTTCGTTTTGTCTCTAAAATGTTTTTATTATATAAAAATTTATTCAATAAATTGTATTTGTTTTTTTCTATCATTATTTTAATAATTTATGCAAATCCATTTCGCCGATCAAAGTGACTGGATTTATCTTTCGTGATTTCATTGCGTACGGCCGATGAAGTATTGCCCATTATTATCTAGTTATTCTCCTTGTTCCTCTTCAAAGAGTACATGAGTTGTTGTGCTTAGATCTTGTTTAAATTCGTTTATAAATAGGCCACGGCTTTTGTGATACTTCCTTACTATCTCAAGTCTTTTGGTGTTTACGTTTGGTTGTCATTAATACAACTTTAACTCAGCCTAAAAAGACTTGACAGTTTTGCCAGAATAAATTTCAGAAAAATATGGGCTACTGGTTTTTCAAACATTTCAATTATTCGAATGTCAATATTGTTATTACTACAGCAAAAACTAAGAATTTATTGGTTATGTTGGTCCGTATTTTTGTTTTACGCCCAGAATTAAAAATTGGGAAACCTTCCTCATAGATCACGGAATAAGGGACGACAAAGTAATCAATAATAAATCGAAATTATTGAGCCCTTTTATTACATCCCGATTTGGTTTGTATTTGAATTATCTTTTTGTAGACTGCAGTACATGGTGCAGTGGGGCAGCCTTTAGTTTGGAATTTATACAATAAATTAGAAACGGCTGATGTGTTCCAACGCTGGTGAATGTCGTTCAAAGATCTTAATAATTGATCACAGTGTTGAGGGTTGGAACGAATACTTCTTGTGTTCTTAAAACTCATGTGGAAAGTGTATTGAGGACATCTGGATAGTCTTATTGGTGGTACATAAGGCAACGTTTTGGGAACTTTGAATATTACGTTTTGGGAACTTTGAATATTACTCCACTGCCTTTCACTTAATGAAGGTGTCCATACTGGAAAAGCATAATTCGTCACAAACATGATAAGTAATTCACTGGCTCCGACTATTGGCTATTTTATCTTAAGCTATTCTTCAGTGAAGTTTAAGCATAGAACACAAAATATAAAGAGAATAGTTTATATGATTTTTGACTTGATATCACCAATAGTTTATAAAAAAGCTTTTTGCAAGGCCTTAATAATGATCATGCATTCGCAGAGAACTTTTTTATAATATTCTTCAAATCTACGTTAAAGCTTAATGAAATTTCCCATGCTGTAGTCATAAACAAGTATCTTATTAATGGATGTAATCTAACAAAGGTACTATTTATGTTTTCGAAAATTATGCGACAAAATTATCTTAAAAATATTATTTCATTTAAATATTTTAGAAAACCAAAACAATTATCTTTTGAGAAAAATTTGTGTTATTAATACTCTAATTAATATTAATCCTATTCATTCTTAACAGCTGTCACGTTGCACTTATCCTATTCTTTCCGAATTTGTCGCATTAATACACTAACATGAACTCTGATCTAAGTCCAATTAAATAATAACAAGAAGATACTGAACAATTGAAATTTCACAGATTTAAGTTCACACAGATACCCGTTATAGCATACATTTTTCAGCAAGATCGGTCAAAAGTAAACATTTTAATTTTTGAAACTAAATATATTTTAAACTATAAGAGACAGCGTATCCATATGACGAGGTTTATATAGGTCTTTACTAGCAGAATTTACTCATATAAAGAATCTGGATTGTTTTAAATATTATTGTGACCTGGGGTGACCAAATTTGGGACCCTGACTAGCCATTCGGAAGTTACAGATTTATTTTTAATTTTCATTTTGAAACACTGTGCACTGTTATTATTTTGATAACTTTTTATTTTTTCTATTATTTTTGAAAATATAGTGGAGTCAGGCAAGAGTAAAGTAATAAGTGCAAGACTGTTCATATTATCCCGAAATTTATGTAAAATTATGAGAGGAATATTAATGATTACGTACATTAATATTCCTCTCAGCCCATTCAATGGAATTTTCAAAAATTTTCACGGCTTGAGTTGCTGGAATATATTTGTTTTCCAATGCAATCGCAATTACTTCGTATCTGTGCTTACACTATGATTTTCTTTTATCTGTATCGGGAATAAAAGATTCAATATTATTCCATTCTCTGATGTCTTCTGCAGTTATTGTCCCAGATTTAAGAAAATAATTTAGCATTCGCCAGTGTTGAGGAAAGATTTCGTTTACTGCCTCATGGTTCTGTGGTTCTTTAAGTATATGTCTCAATACATTTAAAGGCAATTGTCTTCTTCGTTTTCATTATCTTCTGAAATTACACAGCCACTTAGTAAAGGTACCCAATATTTCTTTATCGTGTCTGCGATAACTCTTCTAAAGACAACATAAGAATTAATTCTGATAAAAAAATTCATTTAATTTTTCTTTCTAGCGATTGCTAGAATAAAGTTTTGTTATACGTATGACAGTTTTGTTCCATCGATTGGATAATTTGGGGAAAATATTTCCATATTCTTTGATATGACATGGTTACATTGCCAAGGAGCAAAATGGCCTTAGTTGGTAAGAACTTCTAGCTATAAATTTGATTTAACCTTAAACTGAAAAAGGCATTAAAAATTACATAATGGATTCAAACTTCTGTAGGCCTGTAGCATTAGTTATTTTTGCTTTTTACATTTTTCTTCCTGTGCGGTTTTTTCACCACTGCTAACGTATGTTTCTTTAGGGCAACATCTTCCAAAAGATCCCAATTCATTTTGCGTTGTATATTTGTAAATAGCTTTTTTTAGTGGATTGACGGCTCTATTATCAGAGAAAAACTTTTCTCCACATATTTTTAATAAACGAATTCCAAATAAGCTTTTAACCCATGGAAACCATCTAACGCTTGCATTAAATCCTCCAGTGCATATAATTGTTGATGTATTTTTTATTGCTTTTGCCTTAAGCATTTCTCCAGTTACTGGTAAATTTTTAGAGCGTTGCTTTAAAAACCAGTTGGTGTTGTATTCTTCCGAAGCGATAATATTCCGCTTTTCGTTAAGTTTTTTTATTATTATATCACAGAATTTCGCTAAGAATTTTTTTATAATTAAAGAACTTTAACTCCCACTCCACTGTCTTATAACTACATTTTTTGTAAAAACCTCGAGTTCTCTTTAAGATGTCGGGCGATGTTCTTTCATTAGAGTCTCCAATATGCGCAGTCGCGGTATCCAATAGTTTTATTAATAAGTGTTCACGCTAACCCGATTCCACTGTAATTATTATTAAAAATAATTACTTTTTTTTTTAAATAATTTGGCATTAAACATTACCGATTGTAGCGTAATAAACTTGTTTTATTTTCACATTTACTTGCAGTTAGTTTATATTAGTTTAGTTAGTACTCGTTTCTAAGTATGTTTAGTTTTTTATTCCAACTAATTTTTACAATGACTTAAGTTCACATAGAATATAATGAAGAAACAAAACGTTTGAAATTTTATATTTCTATTTTTGTAAAGATGATGAGAGAGACATCTTGTCAAAACCTGGAAAAATTAAAAATTACACAAAGGAATACCGTTATTGGAGCAAATGTGTGTTATTTTTTAAATTATAATAAAATTTTCAGTTAGTTAATTTAGTTAACAGTAAAATGAAAAAAATAAACATCGTTGGAGTAAAATATCTTCACTCTAACGCATTGAGAACAGTTTTTTTAAATAAACATTATAAACATTCAAAATCTGGTTCAAAGGACCATAATAATTGCACTTATTTGCTCATGTTTTCCTTTTAACGGAAATATCTACTTAAAACCTAAATAACCAGATTCTTTGAAAAAAAAAAAAAAATCACAAATTCTCAACAAAAAGCAATTATTACTAAAAATCAAATCAAGCATATGATTAGTTTCACAATTTCATTTCAAAAATTTTTCTATTATTCTTAGCACTTAAAATTCCCTTTTCACCATATTCCAGACTACTGAGAATCCCGTATTATTGTTTGTTTCAAACAACAAACATTTACCACCAACCACAAACTCAAACAAAAACGTTTTCATTTCAATAAAGAACAAAATCCGTCATTGTCTGAAAAGCGAACAAAACGCTCAATGAAGCAGAAATCTATTCATAATTTTCTACTCGTACTTCAATTAACAATATATGTTCGAGTACTTTTTTCTAAATATGAAAAAAAGTACTTTAAATAAATTCTAAGAGAGAACAAAAAAATGGTTGCACAAAAACAAAACTCCATAATAAATGTTAAGAGGATCTTGTTAATAAACCACTGAAATGAAAAGAATTTATTTTTGCAAAAAATTATAATTTGTCAGTTCCTCTTACAAATTTCTATAAAAAGCATTAAATTTATGTGTCAACTATTGAATGAAAAATGGGTGACTACCTGAATTATAAAGAAGGAGAACAATTGAAAAATTGCGAAAACATGTGTGTCAAAAAGAAGTTGTTGAATAAGTTTGTAAAAGGGGAATTAAGGAAACAGATTTCGGTTTTAAAATTTTGAATTACGATTTTTTTTGGGAATCAAGCAAATAAATTATGATTCGATCACAACTCTGGTAGATTCTAGTAAATGGAAATTGATGTTTTTATTTCTTTCCTTAATTTTTGCTCATTACAGATGCTATCGAATGTAGTTTTCAGGGCCGTTTTAAATTTCTCAATTTTCTTATATATTCAAAAGGTTGAATATTGAATACTTTCTGTGGATTTGAACTTAATGAATATTTAGAAAAAAGAAGTAATAGTGTAATAGTCGGATATACCTTCATTGAGAGTGTAATTGTGGATAAGACTGACTGCAATCTGATTTTATGATTTTGAATACTTATAAAAAATATTGAGGTGATTTTCGAAAGAAGGGATTATAAGGGAGTTATAGAAAATTATAGATCCATCATCTATGGTAGAGAGTTTTGGTTACAAAGATCTTAAACATACGAAATACCATCGCAATACTAGAACTTTTTAAGAGTTTGTGTATGCACCTTGAAGTAAATTTCAGAAATGGGTTTATATTTAAGCAAACGGTAAATTCTGGACAAATCTGCATGAAATTTAGAATATTGATTAGGACTGATCTACATGCCATATTTAATAAAAATTTCAAATCTCTCAGTTTTATGAGAAGCTTATTATGGGAGCTATCGGAAATGTTGGACCAAAAATGTTCATACGAGGGTATAAAATACGAACATTAATTAAGCTAAACTAAAATACAACGCATAAAATAAAATGGGGAAAGTGTCTCAGAAACGGCTTTAAAATTAATTGACACTAATTTCAATTGAATATTATTATTTTAATTATATACAATGTTGATTTTGAATAGGAATTAAAAATCAAAGTTTTTTGCAATTTTAATTTAATATTGTGTTTTTTCTATTTACATGAAATTTTCTATATTAATGGCACAACTTTGTCTATTACTAGTGGCTATTAAGACCTCCAATAATGAAAGAATAGTTAATGGTGTTTTCATAAAATTATTTGTTTTGCCACGCCCCAAAATACGGTACATTTTGTTGACGGACATCTTTAAATCGACTCGGTATACTGTACTGTATAAAAATGACTGGTGTTTCCAATCACAAGACTCGGTCAAAGTCTTCATAATTTAGAAATCATTAATTTAAAGACAATAACTTTTTAGATTTTTTTTCTATGCTTGTCGAAAGTTTAGATCATCTAGATGCTTCTGTATATATTCACGCAATTTGTGCCTACGCGGATTTTATCAATCTTTTCAAATAATCATATGTTCTTAGTTCTAACGCTTAATTATCCCAAATAAGTTTCAAATCTCGAGAACCAGAGGATTCCAAAAAATGGATTTTAGTATTTTCCACATTAACAGATCAGATCAATGTTGTTATTACTTTGGAACTTCTGAAAATTTAAAATTTCATATGGATATTCTTAAGTTATATTTCAATTGGCTTGTGCAGCACAAGTTCTTCAAAAATGATCTTTGAATTTGGTCCATTCGGGTATGGAAATTTAGAAAGAATCTCGAAAATTTTATTTATGATATGACTGAAACAAAAAGTGTTCATATAGTGATTCCTTACCAAAAATTCGCTTACAGCTGTGGAATATTAAATTTATGTTTTTGTAAGTGGGCTCAATTCGGATCCAAAAAAAAAAATTCTTCTAAAAAATTCTTCTAACATTTCTATCCAATATTTCTAATTCTAATTAAGGTCGCAACAATTTTCTACTTCAAAATCTCGTTTACTCTATCGAATTTCGTAAATTTTATTTTGAGCTAAATTTAAAAGGCAAAGATAAAAGAACACCCTGGATCCATGAGTATTATATTCTTGAAAATTATTTAATGATCCACACATTAATAATGGCAAAGTGTCTAATATATTGTAATAAGTTTTTCCCGTAATGGAAATTTGGGCATTTCGAAATACTAAATGGGAATCTGTGTGTAGTAATGTATTAAGGATAAGTTTGTCTATATAATAAAAATAGATTTAATAACATAGATTTTATTTAAGGTCAAATATTAAAATTGTTTTTACTAAATTATACCATAAATAAAGTAGATTTTAAGATAATTGTTTGAATTTCATTCAGAATCTTAGAAATCTTTAAATCGGTCATTATCTTAAAAATATGATAAATATTATTTTATCACCAAAAAAATATCTACATCTCCATCTCCATTTAAATTATTCTCATTTTATTCATAATACTTCTAATTTGTAAGATTTAACCAAATTTGTTTTTGGCAAAAAAAAAAACATTTTCGCTGGTGACAAAATCTTACACTCACACACATGAATACGGCAAAAATAACGAAAAGAATCGTAAAAGCCAAAAAAGGTATTTTTTGGCGATTAAAGATAACAGCACCTTTTGTGGTTGTCAAATATTTCCGACACTATCTGACGTTTATCTTTAAACGCCACCTTGTTGCTGTTTTTTGTTTATTTTGGAAAGTTTCGCATATAATTCTTTAAAAGATTTTGAATGCAATTAAGCGAAATTATCGGTATGAAACAACAAATAAAGTGAAGATGTGAAATTAATTGAATTTCAACATAAAAATAAAATAACGAAAAAATTAAAAGCATTTTTTTCGCAGAACAAGTTAAGTCCACAAATTTAATGAATTTAAATGAAAATTCCTTTATTTTAAATGACCGAATTATTTAAATTTATTTATTAAATGAATGAAAAAATTGTGAGGAACCTTATCATTATGCAAATTAGGAAATTTTGTTGTTAATAACATTGTTTTTTAGAGGTTTGGAAATTAATAATACCGAACATTAATATGGACTTAATAATGATTTAAAATAATTTCTTTTAAAAAAAATCTTAAATCTTTTTTTTCTTCGTTTTATGAAAAAGAAAAAAATTACAATTGAAAATCTATAATTATATTTAATGAAAACAAAAAGTTAAAAGACGAAAAAAAACACACACCTCATTCTTATTTTGTTCTTTAAACTTAATCAAGAAAATTACTTGAATAAGGAATGACATCGAAAAACTCTGAACATGCATTTATTTTATTGAAGAGGAAACCAGTTTTCTTATTTGATTGAAATCATTATTAAAATTTACTCATAACTTTTAAAGTTTAAATCACTAGTGAATGTTGAACTCTTTTCGGAAATCTTTCCATTAACGCTTCTGTAGTATTTTCTATCACTTTGTTCGAACGGAGTCCATCTCTCCAAATCTACCATCTTTAATAAGAGCCCAATATTTCTCCACTTGCCTAAGCTCCGGGCAGTTTAGAGGATTTGCCTCCCTTGGTATAAATACTACATTATTGTTCTTCTACCACTTTAGGGATTGTTTGCCATAGCGATATGGCCAAAAATAAGTAGACACATTGCAAAGTCTTATAGATAAAGCATCCTTGTTTGTAAAAATTCCTTGATGTTAATATCGTTATTCATAAAGCTCGTTGTAGCAAATGACTGGCTTCTTCTGTCACAACCATATATTGCTTGCCATTGTTAAGAACTTTTTGGAAGAATTAGACTGATTTTGGGCCCTAAACATTTCTTCAATATTTTGAACACAACACACAATTTTTTAACGGTTGTGAAAAATCTGCCAGTACATGCGTTTCGTCATCCATTATGTCTGAAGCACAATTTCCGTGTCCAGATTTTGGCCTCTAAATTTTTCGCGGTGTTCCGGTGTGGAATTTTTTGAATCTTGTATGTTTGTTAACCTGCATTCGTTTAAACTTTCGTACCAAATAGTCCGAGCACTGAGCTAACCGGGCAGCTAGCCTACCGATTGTGTTGGAAACACAATGTGGACCATTCCATCCACCTGCGCTAGATTTTCTATCAACGGACAAGTTCTCCGGTACTGTTAAACAACATTGACAACAGTTTGGCCGTAGACCTTTAAATGATTGGCCAAGTTTTTGTATTGGTTTGTTTTAAAAAATTTTAATAATTTTAGTCCACTTTTTGCTGGTCATTAATTTTTCTCTGACATAATAACTGACATTTTTTACAAAGGTAACTGGATAAAAAAAGATATCATATTTGTATTAATTTTAATGAAAAACTTGTGTTAAGAATTTTTCAATCTCAGTCCTTATTCTATCATCTTTTAAGATTACCAAGCATTTTTTTCAAAGATTTTGTTTTATCTTTTCTTAAAATTAAACTTCTTCATACATCAGTGTGTGAAGGAGCAAAAAGAATATCAAAATATGTTCGATCTTTATTATCTTCGTTTCATTGTTTTTTTATTTCAATTTTTTTTTGTTATTTATCAATATATATTGTCTGTCCTTCATTCAGACCATTTGTAAATGTCTGTCTGATTTTCAACTTAATTCAGCAATCAATAGCCAACAACAGCAACAACAACAACCACTGTTACTACAACAATAACATCAATAATAACTACAAGCCAACGAAAAAAAAGAAGGTATTATAATGAAATCGCAGACATAAACTCCCTATAATTACCGACACCCTGGATGTTGTAAATGCATCGAAATTGTACCGCCCTCCGGGTAATATTTCATAAAAAAACGTGCGCTCATATTCTCTTTTAAGTTTCTTATTCTTATGTCTTTTTTTTTTTGGTTTTGGATTTTCTTAACTTTATTATAAATGCTTGACACGCTACAGATTTATGATGGGTAATAGTTTTTTCGTTAGAGACTAATTAATATTTAATGTTTAAAATTTTGGGAATAGGAAATGTACCAAGTTGTATTCTGAATTTGACTACTATAAATATAAAAAAATATTAAGGTTTGTGTAGATTATCATGATCTTGTGAAATTGAGGATCATCTTCTCATAATTGCTTCTTTCTGTGGATCGCGTGACAATAATCAATATCTAGGAGTTGAATGACTTCAAGATCTCAAGGATAGTGGTCTTCAATATGACCTCAAGGAGAGTCTTCCCAAGATCCTTGATTTAAAGTTTGAATAGATTATCATGGCCTCCTGAACTCGAGAATCTTCTTCTCATGATACTTCCCTATCTGGATCGGTTGAGTATAGTTAATAAATTATTCCTGTATCTTGGAGTAATTAAATATTGGGTAGATTATTGTGATTTAACATAACGAGGATAGTTTTTACACACATGTTCTCAAGGAACTGGGTTTAAAGTTTGAGTAGGTTATCGTGATCTCATGAAATCGTGGACCGCGTAAGGATAATCAATATATTAGTTTTGTATCTTGGAGTAGTAAAACATTAGTTAGATTATCTTTACCTCATGTTAAAGAGAATACTCTACGCTCGCATGATCTCAAAGATTATATTTTCTTGATTTTTGCTTACGTAGGTCACGTGAGAATACATCGGATTTTTTCATTTTCCAAGTAGTTTTTTCACATTTGAAGTGAGTCTATTGTAGAATTAGATGCAGTCCTTTGTACCAAATATCGCCATCTAGATTATTGTTTGATCAAAGATAGATGACAACTTTAAGTGTGTCAGAAAGGTGAGTATTCCGGTTTTAGGAGAATTTCTGATGTGCTCATTTATATCGATCACACATAATTGTTGCATTGTTTACATTTTTTATCCCAGACTATGTCTGATCATATATTTTAAGAAAATATATACTAGCAGTAGGAATCTGATTGACTTGAACCAAGGAAACCTAAGAAATCATATTTTCGATCTCATTAAAATTAAAATTAATTTTGGATTGGGAAAAATTTTTATGGGGCTTTAAAGTGTCTTTAGTTTTATCTGTGTACAAAAATTGCTAAATTCAATGTGAATTCATTTGATATAAGTGTTTGCGAAACAGTGTTTTCGCAAGATCCTATATGTTATCTGTCCCAATTTAATGATAATACTAAAGGCATTGTTAATTTTGAACTACATTTTAAATTCAATTTACTAAAGAGGTTAAGATTATTGATCTTTTCAAGTGTCATCAAAACCTCGTGGGATGTGTCCTTGATTAAGGCTCAAAATGTAACTGAAAAAAATGGACTCGAACTTCATACATTGAGAATAGAACAAATACAGATGATCAGATTAAATTCCAGCTGTGATAAGCGGAATATCCACAACTTATTAGTGATAATAGAATAAATAGGAGAACTATCGGACTTTTTATATTATTATTATTATTATTATTATTATTATTATTATTATTATTTCATCAAATATGAATTACTGAAATTACTAAAGTGACTTAAACGATCGCAATAAAAGAGTGAAACCATTTGTTTGGAAATCCAAACGTTTCGCTCTGACCTCTGACCATTTGGAACTTTAACATTTTTAAATTTAAAGACTTGAAATTATAAAAGTCTCGTATATCGTAGACTAGATTCTATAAAAATAATCATACCTTCAGCTTTGAAATCTTCAAAATAAAAATTTGTTTCCCTTGATAACTGTAGAGTGTGTTAAACGATCACTTTATATCGAAATCATAATTTTCACTCACTTGTTTTAAAAATATTACTTTTTTCATGTTATTTATTCCAAAAAAACTCTTTTTTTGTTATTATTACTGTTGTTTGACGCTTAATAACTTGTATCGAAGAACAGACAATAACAATAATACATATATATATGTTCGATCATACCACATTTACTACTTTACCACCAGAGGCAGCAATATCACCCAACAACTTTGGAGAGCTACAAAAAAGGTAACAACAATATTAAGATCATACGTTGTTGCATGCAGCAACATATTACTCTTCATACTGTTGGGGAAGTAGTAAGTAATTTTTCATAGTTGCTACATAAAGATACAAACTATATTTGTTTGTATTGTTGTTGTTGTTTGTTGGTTATGATCATATCTTTAGAATAGTTTTTTTTTTTGATAAATGTTGAATGGTTTTATTAAAGAATTTTACCTTGTGACTTTAGTTATTTTTGTTGGAAAACTTTTGGCATGACTTGTTTTTTTGTTTTGTTTTTTTTTGTTGCTGTGGAAGTTTCTTTTGAATTCTGCTTCTGCTGTTGTTACTGATGAAGATCACCATCAATTTTTTTTGTTGTTGTGGTGTGGGGCTTGACTTAAATGATGCATATCTGCGTAAGCAAATATACAACTATTTGCAAAAATTAAATGTTTTTTATTTCTTCATTTTTATTTTTTCAATATTAATTTTTTGTTGTCTTAAAATTGTTTTTGTTATTCAAGAATTTAAGGCGGTTTTAAATGCAAAGATCAAGTAAGTAAAATTGCAGCAGGCAGGGAGGTATGAATTTAAGATTAAGTAAAAGGAAAAGTACATGTACTTAATCTTTTTATGGCATTTAGGCATAATTGCAAAATAAGTAAATTAAGTTTTTATTGTTGTTGTAATTGTTGGAGATAATATAAAATAATGAAATATTGGGTGTAAGTAAAAGTAATATTTAAAACTTGATATTTTCTAGTTTAAGAATTTTTTAATGCAGTAGATCTTTAATCATCAGATGTACACAGATAACGTATATGTTGTCACAAACAATAATATTTTCGCGGCAAACATTTATTGTTATTACCAACATGTTACTTGCTAAATTTATTTTTATAACAATTTCGTTGCTGTAATGAAATTATTTTTATTAAATAATAAATATGTTTGACTGGTCACAAGTTTATTGTTATAAAACAGTTCGTTATAAAAAATATTGTTATTATAACAAAAAATTATTTTCAAATGGTTTACACAAATAAAATGAGAAGTATATTAAAATATTTCACTTGAAAATATTTTAATTCAATAACAAAATGTTGCGAACAAAAAACTCTTTTATTTTAGTGGCGATAACAATATTTTTAATGAAAATAACAATATTTTTCGTGGCGATAACAATATCTATTGCTATCAATGCAATTTTTTTATTGGAATAACAATGAATGTAGTGATGATAACAATTACTTTAGTTATTGATGTAAAATCAAACTGCGAATAAACAAATTTGGTAGTTATGGTAAAAATTTCTAATAATAATAGTTATTTCCCGTTTATGGTTACCGTAAACATATTTTTTCTCTGTTTGTGAATTTAGTTGCACAAAAGTAAGAGTGATTTCGGGAAACTAATGGTTTTTGCTGTGTGACTTAGGTTTTTTGTCTGTTATTGGAATCACTAAGGATTTTAAACAAACATTTCAAGAAACCACCGGGCAAGATTGCTACAAACAATTTAGATCCCAAGAAGCTGCGAAAATTAATAATGAGATTTCATTGCAGTTTCTGAGTCAAAATTTCATTATTATTAATGCTTAAGGAAAAAACAATAAGTTTAGAATTTATCTCAGACCAAATTCTTGTTATGACCAGCATTTTTCAGTTCCGGTATGACCTTCATTGTTATAGTTTTTATCCAGCTTAATCGTTTCAGAAATAAATTATAACTTTAGATCGACTGTAAAATGGAAGTTTTTAGTGGACAGAATCGATTTTTTGGAACTTATTGTATTTATATGAACAGAATCCAAACTGGAAACCCTGTTACTTATGTTCTTAATAATCTGGTGATCCTCTTTTCAAGACCTTCAATAAATGTTGACTCTAAAGATAAAATTTCAGCTGCATTTATTCATAAATATTTTCTCGCAGTACATAAATTTTAATTTCTCCAAATTTGATAAAAGTGGGGCAAAACTTCATTTCTTCAAAATTTTGGTTTCAGACTCGATGACATAATCTGTCATTATGCAAAACTTTTAACTATTAACTAGACCGTTCAAAAACTATTTGAAAAAAGTACATTGGCTTGATTTTGTACTTTCTTAAACCGGAATAGCTCTCATGATTCTATAATTTATACAAAAAGTAAATAAAAACTCCTGTTCAAGTGTCCTTTTGATAGGGGGTTTTAGCTCATAAAACTCATAGTTATGAAAATATGTTAACTAAAATTTGACAAATTAATATCCATAATATTAGTTAACAGCTCCCATTCAGAACCGTTTCCAAAAAATATCCATATTGCATAAATATTATTTGGTAAAAGATTTCATATAAGGGTCCATCTCGGAATGGAGTTTAAACTTATAAGTCTCTTAAATATTGACAAATTCTATTGAAATTCATCTCAATTACAGCATTCTCACTTGTTTGTAACTGTTTTTGCAATAGTGATTTTTAATACACCAATCAGTGGATTCAAAATGCGTGATGATAGAAAACACACCCAATACTTAAACTGAAAGGATCTTCTTTTTATGTGTTTTAAATTAAGTTATTAAAAATAATGAACATTTTTTAAACGACTTCTTTTATTTATTTTTTATTTAAATATCTTTTACGTTTTTTTTTTATCTTCGAAATCTTTTTTTAAATCATTTTAATCTCTCAAAATTACTGAACCGTCTCCAAATATTTTATTCAGACTTTGTTTTTTGATTATTATTCTTGTCTCTGGAAAAACAAACATTTTTTGCTGCAGTTACAAATATTTAACCGCATTCTCACACATCTTCTCAAAAATAATGTTTATTTAAATAATGTTTTTTTTTAAATATTGTTTCATTTCTTAAAATAATAAACATTATTTTTTGTTTAATATTTTCCTTTGTTTTTTCTTCTTCTTCTTCTTCTCGTCATTTAAATTCACAACTTCACGTGTTTCTTTTTTAGGTTTCCTGAAATATTAAATGGATTTCTCAACGTCATCATCATCATCGTGCAAAACACAACATTCAGAATCTGAAAGGTAAATAAATATGAATTTGAAAACTCCTCTGCTAAATTAACAAAATCTTAACAAACAAATAAATAAATGAATAAATAAAAAATGTTTAACAAACAAAATCTAAGACAAAATAAATATTTAACATTTTGTCTTTGGTTTCTTTGTTTTTATCTCATTTTTTACACCCTCCATCACCAAAAGTGGTGAAGAGGACATATTAACTTTGTCATTCCATTTGTAATGATAAAAATGAATCATGTGATAATGTTTATATATATATTCTTGCATTAAATCAAAATCTGTGTCGATTTAGCTATGTCTGTCTGTCTGTATGTCTGCCAGTCTGTTTGTTGTTGTCATGCTCACCAATGAAACTCAATAAAGTTTGACCTGAGTATTTATTTATTTTTCTCGAGAAGTTTCCTATTTGAAATCGGAACACTCAGTTCAGTATATTTTAAGATATAGACCGATATCTGAGTTAGTCGGCAAAGCTATGTTCGTCTATCTATCTCTTGTAGGCACGCTCATATCCACAATAATGAAATTTGGCCTGAGGATTTATTATGTCTGAGAAGTTTCCTATTTAAAATTAGCAAAATCGGTTCAGTAAATTTAAGACCGATAGCGATGTCTGTCTGTATGTCTATCTGTTTTTGTTATTGGCACGCTCACAACCACAGTAATTGACAGAACTCAAGGAAGTTTGGCTTGAGTATATATTTTTCCTGAGAAGTATCCTATTTAAAATCAGAAAAATTCGTTCAGTATATTAAAAGATATAGACTGATATCTGGTTTTGTTTCAACAGATAAAAGTTATATCAAAAATATATCTAATTTTGTAAATAATTAACTGTTCCTGTCTTAAGATAAATAGTTATATATTGTACACGTTTGTGATTGTATATGTAGTGTATATGTACGTACAATGTGTATATACGAAATATTTTAATTTATTTCACATGCATTTCTGGTGAATGATATTGAAGATTCGGCATTGCCGAATATAGTATTCTTACTTGTTTTATTTCTTTTTTTTTTAAATTTTGAAAATTTCTCAAAGTGTCTTTTATAAATTTTTATTGTTTGTTTTTCACACAAAAATTAAAAAAAAGTAAAAAAATAAATAAATTTAAGTAAAAACAACAACTTGTGAAATAAAAAAAAAAAACAAATAAACTAAAATTTCATTTCATTAAATCAACTCGACTTTCAAACATCATAAATGTCGAAGAAAAAACATCATTGTTTCTGATGAGATTTTTTTTTTTTTTTTTTTTTTTTGTAAAAATTTGAATCTCGAAATTTTACAAATTTCATTATCTATTAAAAATCATAAAAATTTCAATTTTTCTCTTAGTTGTCTTAAATAATTTTTGTTGTTTTTGGGCTTTTTAAGAAAATTACTCGGTTTCAGCTTAAGCTGTCATTAAATGTTTATCTTAAAAATACGACGACAATACGACAAAAAGGCTAAAAGAAAAAAATAATTTTAAATGAGTTCTGATGACAGTTTGTATCAGCATCAACGGTTACGAGCGGCATATTTTTTTCGAGTTTTTCATTCGCAGTTTTTGTTTTTTGAACACTGTTATTGCAGTATTATCGCTTATATTGTTATTTGAGAGTAAATGTATTTAAAGGAGTGATTTCATAAAAATCGAATTTAAAAAATATTAAAATCGATTCGATAATATAATTGTTATTGTAGTTATATTATGATTTCTGCAATCTTATTATGTTTAAAAATAAAAAAATATGAACAATATAAAAATAATTTAGCTCAGAGCGCTTATGTAAATCGAAAGTCAGACATCTTATATCATATGAATTTTTTCTGGAATGGGAATATGGTGATGATGAATTTTGTATATTTTCAAGAAATTTTCAAACACGTATTTTCTATCGACTTCCGTCTGATTGTAGTTTATTACAGTCTGAAATATGTTTGTCATTGACGCAGTATTAAGGGAAATTTAATTCAGATCGAAATTTTAATTGGAACATTGACATCTTTGTTCACAGTCAGTCGACATTTCTGTCATTGAAAAATTACAAGACTTATTCAATAATCTGACATTGTCTTAGTATGAGTCTAGAGTCTTGATGACCAAAATAGTCCCTTGATTTTGGTTAACAAAAGTTCTCAATCTGATATATCTAATAGGAAATCAGTGGAAATCCCACTTGGATATAGCAGGGACAAAATCATTCATAAACTATCGTATAGAGGTTATGGACAGATACACTCATGAATGGTTCCCATAATGGTTTAATGACATGAACAGAAGAAGGCAATTTAAAAGTCATAGTGGTTATGATATATAGATATTGACATCTTTTGATGTCAAAAAATCAAATTCTACACAAACTATTTTATTGGGCGACAAACCTAAATATTTGATCAACTTTTTGAAAGGCCAATTTAAATTTTTAAGATTAAGTAAGAAAGGATACATATCAAGATATTTAAGAAAATGGAAAATTGAAGATTTAAATTGATTAGATCATATCTGCAGCATGGATATACTTTTAGAAATTTTTTTAGGTGAAAGAATGGTGCCTTTTAAAGACAAATATAAAAACTGGGACTTTTGTACTTTTTTAATATTTTTGTAATGATTAAGTTGAAATAATGTTAATGTTTAATGTTAAAACAGGAAATTTAGGATATGAATCCAATTGGGTGTGAAATGACAATATTTTTGTGGTACTTTTTGGATCTTCTAAAAGGTACATTTGGTATAATTGATTATAATTAATTTTTGCATATGGAATTATATATATTGTTCAAAATAGAGTAAAAGAGCCAAAAGGGGAATTTATGGTACTATATGAAATGCCCAATGGTACTTTTTGAACTCTTTGACGCAATTAATTCAAAACATGAAAAATGAATGAATAATAATATGGAACTTTGTGATAATTTTGGGTCTTTCTATATTATTGTATAAGTGGTACTTTTTGTCTTCTGAAGGTACAAATTTGTTTTTCCATAATAAACAATAAAAATGGTACTTTTTTACATTTAGGTATTTTTGCTAACGATGTGGCTGGTAAACTGCTAGTTATCAAGAACTTTTAGAAGAACTTCTTTTCCGTCACTCATTTTGATCAAATAATTTTTGTTGTCATCTTAAAATTAACTTCTGCTTCCGTTTTTCCGAGTCACCTGAATTTTGAATTTAAATGGGAAAGATTTTTTTTAATTCTAACTCGAAATTCGAATTCGCTCAAAATTCCAAACTTTTTTTAATTTTTTTAAAGAAAAATATTATTTTGGTGCAAAATTTCCAATATTCACTAAAATTTCGAGTTTTCACTAAAATTTTGATTTTTCACTAAAATTTCAAAATTTCACTAAATTTTCAAAATTTCACTAAAATTTCGAATTTTCACTAAAATTTCAAAATTTCACTAAAATTGAGATTTATTTCCAAATAGAGAGATTTTATTAAACTATGTCCGATATTTTTAAAATTTCTGAAACATTTCAAAATTTTAAAGAAAAATATTATTTTGGTGAAAATTTCCAATATTCACTAAAATTTCGAGTTTTCACTAAAATTTCGAATTTTCACTAAAATTTCGAGTTTTCACTAAAATTTCAAAATTTCACTAAAATTTCGAATTTACACTAAAATTTCAAAATTTCACTTAAATTGTGATTTATTTTTAAATAGAAAGATTTTATTAAACTGTATTAGATATTTTTAAAATTTCTTAAACATTTCAAAATTCCATTCCTTCAAATATCCCGCTGCTTTTTTAACACCGCTTCTCAAACAACTCTATTCAAGCACACACATACATTTATTTTAAGCAAAATTTATTATTGCTGTTTTAGTATTCCACACATTTTTTTGTCGCTCACTCTTCTTTATACTTTTTTGTGTGGTGTTATTTTTTTTTTGTTGTTTGGTCCACTAGAGTTGATTTCAAATAAATTAAAAACTGAAAATTGTTCACAGGAGAAATACAAATAAAAATAAGGTAGTGTCATTATAAGTCACCAGTTTGTATTTATAGTTTAACAGACAGATGCTTGTCTAAATGTATTAAAGTTAAAGTCATTTACCAGAAAATGCCTTTCAAATTGATAAAAAATTTAGATTATTTAAAAACGTATACGAAGTAACTCTTTATTGCTTCTCAAAAGGCAAAAAGTTTTCAATATTTTTTCTTCGTCTTTTTATTATTTTAGCGATAAGTAAACATATGAGTGTTTTTTATGAATAATGATAAAATGACTTTTGTGCAAAAGCCGACTAGATGTTTAATATTATAAGCCGGAAAAGGATAAGAAAAGATATGAAAAGTAAGAGGGAATTGTGAAATGATTAGTTGGCAAAGGAAGCGGGTTTGAATTAGAATGGAAAGTCAAGTCCATGATATGAATATTACTTAATTGTTGCAAACATTTAAATGAGGCTTACAACTATATTATAGTTAGTTTCCATATTAAAGTTATAAAAGCAACGTATTATGATTGTCTTATAACAAAGTAACACATTCATGTTAACCATAAAATGTTTGTTGCACAACTATTCTCTCTTGTTTTTGTTTCCATCCCCATGTTTATAAAACTATATTAATCCTCTATTCCATTTCAAGGAATCCTTTTGCATCTCTGTAAAGTCTTCGAATTTTATTTGAGCCCAAAAATTCAATTATGCATTGAGAATTTTGTGCTGAAGAGTGACTTAGTTACCTACTACTTTCAAGCACCAAAATCAAGAGTTTTAACCGACTTTTTATCGTTTAGGACCTCACAATTTTTGTGGTACTTGATTTTGGGAATTCGTGCATTTATTATTATCATTGGAACAACCGCTTTCTAATTAAATTATCCAAGCTTTACAGTCAACCAGTTTAGGTTTTCTAAATTGATCTGCTGCGACAAAAGTAGCATTCGAATTACCATGACCTGATGTTGTTACCAGATCTCATGGTTGCAATAACATTCCCCTCATCACAGTCTGTCGCTGTCATTGTGGAAGTATATCCCTGGAGATTATGAAGCTCCTGATCTTGTACATGAGTCGTAATGGCTCCTGAGACACTTTCAAAATAAAAGAGCAAACATTTTATACCTTTTACCAGATGTTGAGTTGCTCCCGCTATCAGTCGCCCAATGACAATAGATTCCGACTAACGGCGAAGGGTATACTTATAGGTACTAGATCTAGATAATCAAACGGTCAGGAGAGAAAAAAAGCTTAGTATGGGTTATTGGGAAAAACAGATTTGTAGTTATTTCATTACGGCCGATGCAAACAGCAACATGACTATCATTACCATATTGTGATTGATTCAGTTTGTAAGAACTGTAGTATAATATTTGAAACCACAAAATGAATCTCGTTTCTGTAAACATATTATGATTGCATGATATGCAATACATTTTCGATATGCTTATGAAGGAATTAAATGATTTGAATTTTGTTTTATCTTAAAAATTTAGATTAACTATTATCAAAAGAAATTAATTTGATATTTGTTTCGAAAATAACATGATTATGAAACATTGTTGAGGATGACTATAATCGAAATATTTTTAATGATATTTTAAATATGGTGGTATAATACTATGTTATGATTAAGACAATTGAATATTTCACTTGTAATCAACAAATTATGATTATGTAGCAATTGATATTGAACATAGTTAAAGATCATTCTGATTATAATACTTTTATTAAATTTTGAATATGATAAAATAATATTACAATATGTTAAATTTATTTTACTTCTGTTACAAACATATTATGATTAAAAAACTATAATAAAAATTACTTTAAGTTTAACATTTTTACGACAATAATTTAAAAGCTTTTTCTTACATTTTTAGTTTTGTTTATTTTCTGTTTTCTATTAACATAAATTTCAGCTTTCTTTCTTTCTTTCTTTCTTTTGTTTCAACACTATAGTGGACCTCCCCGAAATCACTAATTTTTTTAATTAGTCACAATTTTAATGCACATTCAAAACCAGCAGCAGTTTGCAATAATTCAAATCAAAACTCATTATAAATAAATAAAATACTCTCTCTATGTCCATTAACTATTTTATATAAACCAATTAAATCTGAATGAATTTTTGATTAAATATTTAATTCAATGCGATTATTGTTCAACTTTCTATTAAGATGAAAAAGACGAAGAAAACTTTAAATAATTTATAGCTATTTTTTTATTATAATTTTAAACAAATCATTTTAAAAGACATTAACAAATGTCTCAATGAACTTCTGTATTGAAATAAAAATGATCACATCAAAATCCAAATGGATGAAAAGAAGCAGCAATTTACTGCCCACATGAGTTTTTGGATCAGTGTATTATGCAAATTTAATAGTTTTATTTCTTTTTTGTTTCTAATTTCTCTTCGTTGTTGTTGCTGCTGTTTTATTTTGATTTGTTGTTGTGTCTCAAAAATTTCAAATAAAATATTAACGTTAATTAATTATGTTAATAGACCTCTATTTTTTCTTCATCGAACATCAAAATAAGAAATATAAACATTTTTCTTTTCACAATAAACAACAATTTTTTTGTTTTTGTTGTTGTTTTTAATGACAAGATTAATTTGTCGTTTTCGTTAATGATCTATAGAGAAAATGTCAGTATTAAATTTTTTTTTAAGTTATCATAATGAACAATTTCATTTATTTATAAACAAAAAGATCGAATATAAAAATTTTTATACAAAATAAAAAAATATTATAAAAAAATTAAAATGATTAAATTGATCATAATGATCTTCTAAACAATGGTATTAATATATAATAGAATATGTACGATTGTGTGTGTTTTTTTATATAAAATTTAAAACATAAGAAGTGATGATTTTTCTTATAACATCATAAAATATGGTGTTAACATATAAAATGAATTAACTTATTAAAATACAGTAGGTGGTCTTTTTTTAATTATCAATTGATTAGAAAAACAACAACGAAAACAGTAAGAAAAAATTTATTAAAAAAAATTATTAAAAATTAATATCCAAATCAAAAGACTTAAGACACAAACTCGATTTGTTAAAAAAATCTCTTACACACACACTCACACTAAATTGTTGTTCTACTAATTCATTGATTTTGTTAATTAATTAAATTATATATTTGACATTAACTATACGTTTTTTTATTTTTGTTCCAAAATTTCCCAAAAAAAGTATTGAACACCGAAAACAAATCTAAGTTTAAAGCAAGTAGGTGTTGGTGGTGGTCTTTGATGTTTTAGTCGGTCTTTTATTTTAAGTTGAAAATTTTAAACAAAAACACATTTTTAATGTGATTTATTTAAAGTCGTCTATTTTGTTAATGCGTTTTGCAAATTTTATGATCATATCGGTAGCTTTTTATAGAAATCTTATTCCATTTAATATAATGATTTTGATATTTTATTCGTTTTGTTTAAATTAAGATTTATTTATGATTATTATTAATAGCGATATTAATAATAAATACATTTACTATTGATCTTTTTATAGAAAAAAAAGTATACTACTCTATAAGTCACTAGGTTTAAGGTGAAAGGAGAGATTTCAGATTTACACTACAAACTTCAACATGTTGAAAAGTATAGTTCCAAGTGCAGATTTTCTAAGTTGTCAAAGAGCTGGACAGTGACATAGAGAGTAATAACTGTCTCATTCTTAAGCTTGTCATAGCAACTGTAGCTGAAGTCTTTTTAGGCAAGACACATTCATCTCGCATGGATTTCAAAGAACGATGTTGAGTTAAAATCAACACCTACTTTCTATTGAAAGCAGATATCTTCATAATAGACAGTAAAACAATATAAATGTTGCCCGAATTATGTAACATGAACATTATGTCATCAGTATCTGGCTCACCAGATCGTGAAACAATTTTGATATCGAAATATCAGGAATGTAATTGAATAATTTTTTCTTACTACGAAAGAAAAAATTTCGATATCAGAAATGACTTAATTATTTATCATTGTGAATTCTAAATTTGATCGATTTGGACTAAATACAACTTTGGTAAATTGTTGTTAGTTTTGTATGTTAAATGTAACTGACCAATATCTCACAATTCATGAAGGAATCTTTTTCAAATCTCTTGTAAAATTGAAATAAAAAATTTTCCGTTATTCAAGATCAAAGGAAATTTTGACTACATTTTATGAATTTTGGAGAGAACATTTTTGGAACGCAATAAAATATTTATTATTAAAAATATCTAAGAAATTTTCAGAAAATGTTGATATTTTGTTTCCAAATAAAATTAATTAATATAGTTTTTTACTTGATAAAATAATGTTCTTGTATTCTATTGGAATTGTAATATAGAATTCACAAACTTTGATATTTCAAATTGGGAGATAAATACAAATATTATTGAATAAAATTTTCAACCATATAACTCTGCCCATCCAAGCTTCCATAGTTATAGTACACATCTCTTCACTATTATCTTAAATTTCAAGCAAATTTTTCCAATCCATCGCAGGTGACAGATTTATTTACAGTGACTGTTACTCATTAAGTAGTGAAGTAGAGTATAAAAAGTTTCAAAAGGAAGAAAACCCTAAAAAAATTTGTTAAAGTATATAAATAAAATGTAGTGATATTAAAGATGCGATACAGCTGAATACAAAAATGTATACCTTCCAACATTACAAGTGGTAATAGAGGGTATATTAAGTTTGTGAATCCGTTTGTAACACCAAGAAGGTTTGTTTGTAATTGCCGTTAGTAGTTTGATATTTAAAAACAAAAACATTAATAAAGTTACAAAGAAGTTATAGGCCGATATCTGATACAACCTCGAAATTCAGATAAAAAACAGTGTTTTTAAACTATTCATCAGATAAAAATGAAATTTCACTATAATTTAAAACTTAAACATAAATATCGGACAAATATAAAGAATTTATAATCAAAATATGGCATTCTATATGACTCCCAATGTATGAAATTAAGAATTTTCGCTAAATATATAAAGTGTATTGTATTCATTTGGTGGAGGGTATTATAAATTCGACATAGCCTAATATTGTTATCTTTCATGTTTTATATTGAAATTTATTAAAAAAAAACAACTCCGCTTTAAAATCATCCAGTTCTTAATTTAATCTATGAAATTAATTGTTACAAATTGCTTAGATTTTATTAATTATTGTTAAATATTAAGTCCCATTTTTCAAATATAGAAGAAACAAAATCGAATGTTGATATATACAATGTTGTAGCCAATTTAAAGACTCACAATATAAGAAAGACATAAATTATAAAAATTTGATGTGGGTTTTACGATTATAACTCTTTTCAAAAATATATATCATTTGATTTTATTTTATTTTCTTTTTTTTATTATGGACTTAATTTTCTTATTCTTAACTTTTTTCACTTTTTTTTGTAATTTAATTTTATTTTCAGTTTTTTCTCTCATATTTATACAATATTTTCATTTCATATGTTTTATTTCCCTCTTTATATTCTGTTCGAAACACGCACTTAGTACCAGAAGTAGTAATTAAGTTATAAGTCTCCACCTCTTCGTTATTTAATTTTCACATCTTCAGAGCGCAAAGATCAAAAACTGTATTTGTTTTTACTTAAATTATTTCGTTTTTACTCTTATTTTTTCTTATGCGCATGCGCAACACTATTGACGTCAATATTGTGCCATAAATTGTTGTAGTTGTTGTTGGTTACTGTATGTTTTATGACTCTCCACATCATTGATTGGGCAAAGTTGCGTTGGTTGATTTTTTCCTTGTGAATGTAGATACTTTTTTTCTTATTTGTAGCATTTGTCTGTCCCTCCATCCATCCATTCGTCTGTCTGTTCGTCTGTTTGTCTGTTATGTGTCTGCGTGTGTATGTGTGTGTGTGTACGTGTTCATGCTAAAACTTATTAATATGGCAATTTGAAACTAATTGCTGTTGTTAAATAAGTCTTAATAAGTAACATTTTACTATAAATGTGTCTGTACATACGTCTGTCTGACTAAGTGTCTGTCTGTGTCAGTTTTGTTATGTATTCGATTTTGTGATCAATATATGTGAGAATTTTTTACTGATGACGTTTTTATACATTCCACCACCACAAGCTTTGTCATTCTGTGTGAAACGCTAAGAAGGAATCATCTCAGACCCCATAATGTATATATATTTTTCCATCAAATTAATATCTGAGTCGATTTAGCTTTGTCCATCAGTCTATCCGTCTGCCTGTAGTTGGCACACTCACATCCACAAAAATTAACAGAGCTCAATTAAATTTGGCTTTACTGTAGTCCAGAGAAGTTTCCTATTTAAAGACAGCAAAATCAGTTGAGTATTGTAAAAGATATTGTCCGATATCTGATGCAACTTGTTATCAGTCCTTAAATTGGAATGAAATATTGCATAATATTTAGTTATATGAATTTTACTATTACTATTTCAAAAATTATTAAAATCGGTTTAGTAGAAAAAAGTTATAGCGAAAAATATAATTAATTTTATGACTGTTGTGTTATATAAAAAATCGTCATATATTGTATGAGTATGTGAGTGTATATGTGTGTCTATGTATATCTATGGAACACAACGTATTAACTTAACGCGAATTTGTGGTGGAGGGTATTGAAGATTCGGCATAGCCGAATAGAGTATTCTTACTTGATTTCTTTAATCTTGTGTAACTTTTTCTGTTTTTTTAGACGTTGGTGTAAATTAAAGATTTTTATATGAGATCTTTTTCTTTATTTAGTAAAATAAATATAAAATTTATTTATTATTTTATTAATATTTCTTTTTTAGTTATAATTGTTAAAGACGTTTTGGTCGTCATGACCATAAATGTCTTGAAATGCCATTTGTAAGTGTTAGATGATGTCGGTTTCATAAAGGTGAACACAGATCAATTTTTGGTGGCGATAAAGTTATTTGGAAATAAAATATATTCTTTATAATTTATGTTTGAAAGATGATAATTCTTTTTAGGAAATATTTTTAGAGATAAAAACAATTTATTAGAAATTAATTTAATCTTACGAATTTTTTAAAACGTTTGTTAAGAATATTTGATGACACTTTTGTATAAGGATTCTCTTATACAATCAGTGTTTCTATGGGACTGGTGCATTTTTTTATTTTTTCACAAAGTGATCCTGATACTGTTTCCAGAACTATAAAATGTTGGCACAGTACGTCCAAATCGATTTTTTGGGAAATAATACTGTATGTTGTGAGTCGTTAGAAGTATTTAAAAAAATTCACATGGCGAGAACCAAAGAGACTTTGAGTTGATTTGGAGAAGTACAAGAGAACTGTCTGGTCAGATGCCTTTTTTTTGGCACTCCAAAGTTGGTCATCTCGGAAATGTTAATTTTTTTGCGAAAAAAAATAATTTATTAATAAAAATTTTTGTAACAGAACTTATAAATATCTACAGAAAATATTTCATGTGTAAGTTATTTTTCACAGTTTCAGAGAAATTTTGAGGTGAAATAATTGTCAACTTATTTTATCCTTGATATTGGATTCAAAATTCGATTTACCTGCATGAAAATTTAAATTAAGGAGTAAAAATATCCAGTGAAATATCCAATGAAAGATTGTCTTTGAATCAAGATTCCAATACTTTTTTTTAAAATAGACTACATTGCCTTTTTTGCAACGAGCAGCAATCTTGTAGCAAGAGAATTTTTCTCATTATTAGTACCGGTGATTTCTATTTGAGTGACATTTTACTGAAAGTCCATTATTTTAAAAATCTGAGTTATAATCAGTATGGGAATTATATCAATCTTTAGCTCTTAAATTATTTCTTACCAGTTGCTACAAAATATCTGTAGCAAAAAATCAATTGTTGCATTTAAATAACTCCTTTAATAGCCCGCATTATCAAAGTCCATTCATATTGTCAGATGATCCACTCAGCTAACACGAAAATGTGTCTCTTTTTGTGGATGCATCAGTTTTTCGTTTGTGATGACACTCTTGTTATACATACTACCAGTCAGATGGAAGAGTGGCACGACTCTGAAGATTATTTTTATATAGCAATTTTTTCCGTTCAACCATGCATTCCTATGACGCTGCTTCAAATGATCAAAAGATTTCAAATTTCGCATCATCAATTTTTTAATTGTTAGCAATGTGTCTTGCGCCACACTATCGCAAACAATATTTATGTTTCCCAAAGAACGAAATCAGCGAGAATACAAAAGTATTTTGATATTTCCCACAGATCAGGTTTTCTAAAACATATCTAATTCTGTGAAATTGTTATCTCATAAATTATTCCAAAGAGATACTGAAGTCTTTTATATAACGTCTTCCAGTTAATGTTGGCGAAATGAATTTTAGGTTTAGAAAAGTTTATATTCGACTCATTAGCATAATCCGGATTATCAAACATTAATGCTTCATTGTGATAAGATTAGTTTAGTCATTAGTATAGTTTCGAACTTCCCTTAGAATATGATGTCGTATTTTTGATCATTCCAGAAATGTTTTTGTGTCATAAGTCTTCCTTTAACTTTATTTGAAGTTATTCGAATCGATCATTTCCGTACTCTATCTACCAGAGCTATATAATTTAGAATTATATGTCTAATCAAGGATCTCTTTAATTAATCACATATCGATCTACAGTCAAATATAAAAATATCTTAACGGGATCAAGAAATAATTTCTGGAAAGTTTTATCGATTTTCAAAATTCTTCTTTACGGTTCTTATTTTATTAATTATGTACCAGTTGGACTTGTTTGCTTCAATTTCCTCCCTTTTGTAAAGTACTGGTTGATTCAAAATTTATCTTTGTATTTTTTTTTTTCATCCTGTCATGTATTGGTATCATTACTAATTCCAAATGATCCGCAATTTTCTTCGTTATTACTTTAGCATTTCGAAAAGTTTTGTGAAAACTCTTGAATGCAATTAAATATTTTCTCTTTTTGTTTAAACAAAATATTCTATATTTAGTCTTAACAAAATAACTTCCCACCTAAAGTGGCCTCACCTTTTTCTTCATTGTAAATTAATCGATATATCGACAAAGTTTAATCTCTTTCCGTTAAACAACATCTTGCCATCTCTATTTGGTAGTCACTATAAATCCCACCCCAGAAAAGAAATATTGAAAATGGAATCAAATAATATTATGGAAAGTGTTTTCTGAACAAAGTCCATTACAATCATAACAACAACAACAATAACAGAAATATAATTTACACACATTCAAAGAATAACAACAAAAATCCAAAAAAAATATTAGCACAAGTAGCAACAACTTGAAGAGTATAAATGTTGCACACAACGAATAACAGCAACAGCAACATGAATACAAACTGCGAGAATTTCTTCAAATATCCATATAAATATATTTCTATATATTTAAAAGTATTTTCCTAAATACATTCATGCCTCTTGTCTGTCTATATGTCCGTCCATCGATGTCTGTCTGTCTATCTTGTACTTTGAAAACAACCGCTGTGAATGACGGACAGAGTGACTTGCGGACTCAACCTTACTTGGTCAAAGTGAGATTTTTATCACATTAATGTTATAAATGTGTTTGGAATTTATAATTAACTTTTTCTTATTCTTATTGTTTTTTTCAGTTGTTGTTGTTGTTATATTTTACTCAGTCGTAAGTATGTTTTTCTTTTTGTATTTTAGTTGCCGTTTCAAATTGTTGTGGAAGGAAAATATATATAAGTGTGAAAATTATATGAGGTAGAAACGAATGTTGAGTACCCTGGACCTTTCCGGACAATCTGAAAATTATAGTATTTTTAAAGATAATAGATTGATTACAAAATTTTCCCTAAAACCTATTATTTTTCCATGGGTTAAATTAACTGTAAATCACTATATTAGATCTAGAGATTTATGACAATAAATACCTCATTTGTTTTTACCTTAAAGCTGAAAGTCTATTACGCTTATCTTGTTATCAGCACCCTAAATCGCCTTAGCCTTTTAGTCAGAAAGATTTTATCTATGTTGAAGTTGTTTGGAAATATTGGTTTCTAACTCAGTATACTGTACCGATTTCTTAGATATAAAGTTAACTGTGATTCACACCTTAAAGTGAAGTTCCTGGTTCTACTGAATGTGTCATTTTTTCGTTTCAGTGTATTACAAATTGTTTTATGAATTAAGCTTTTCATTAGGATTCTTTAATAAAATGGACTCTTTCCGCCCTCCGATGTAAAAAATTGTCAAAGTATGTAATTCGGCACATACGATGTTAAAACATCTGTACGTACACACAGAAAAATCAATGTAAAGAAAAAAATTTATTTCAAAACAACTATGTACAATGTTGATTTTGCTTCATGTTTTTTTCCTTCTGCCGAAAGCATTGTTATTGCCCACGATGGTATGGTTCGACTAGTCATCGTGCCCAACAATTTTACATCTCACGAATATTTTTGTACTTTATCAGGATTTGAAGGTCTGATGGAAATTAATTAATTGAAAATTCTATCGAGTAGAAAAAACCTAGCAAAAATTCCTATACGATTTTAATTTTAGTCAAATTTTTCGAAGAATTTCTAAAATCTGCTTTTAAATTCTTCTACATTTTAGTTAAACAACATTTAATATTTCTTCTCCCAAAAGCTTAATATATCTCTACTGGTCTTAAATTGTAGCAATTGGATTGATTGACTTTTTAAGGTACAAAATTATATTTTTAAAGTTCTACCGGGCCTTATAGAAAAAATATACATAACCTTGTCACGCTTGTTAAAAAATAGCGTCCGAGATATGTAATTTTAAGTGGTCGAAACTTAAAAAGCTATAAAGCATAGTGTGTCCAAATCTTTATCTTTTTTTAATAATTCGTAAACTTTTCTTTCTTTCTCTCACAAAGTGAGAGGTTCAGAGCTAAAGCCAGTGACCCTCTAAAGTTGATCATATCTGGTATATTGATTTTTTATAATTCGTCAAAAATTCATTTTTGAATTGAAATGTATGGAAAATAGCTAAATTTTACTAGAGAAAGCCTAATTTAGGATCGACTTTAAGCCAAAGTATAAATTCCCCGAATCTTATTTAATGTCCAAATGTATGAAAAACTTTAAGTTTTAGATTTTTTGGAATAATAAAATTAATATTTAAACTTTGATAAAATTGAAACTAATAATGATTCTTATTAGAGAACACTGACACATATTCCTATAAAGGCACATAACTTTTTTTTTAAATTAGAAAAAATTAAACAAGAAAATATTTAGTGGACAAACAATATTTTTATAAAATCAACTACGATCTCATTTAAAATTTAAGAACTTTATTCGCATTTTTTACTGTTTTAACTTAATTTTAGAGTTTAACCGCTAATCTCAAAAGTATAGAATTACCCCAAAAATACGGTCTGATATTGATGTCAATTTGAATCAATTGATTCCCAAACTTGCTTTATTTTAGTTTTATCTCTGTTCATTTAGCATTTATTTGTTAAGATTGATTTTTGTTTGATCTGTCCAATATAAATTTTGTATTTCCCTTCGTAAGTTTTTACGTTTGTGTTTATAGAAATATTTCACATAAATAGTACCAATAACATTTTATCGCTTGAATAAGCAAACAGGATTACTATGAATTGATTGAAGATTGTCTCTCATTAAAAACTTTAACTTTACTTTGGATGAGAAGAATAAAGATAAAAAAATATATAGAGAAAAACAAAATTAATGCGTTTATAGAAATATATTCTGTGTGTATTTTTTTTAAATCAACATATCCGAAGTGGCCTAATTTAGAGTCTTACCGACTACGCCTTGTACATCTATAGTCCATTCATATAAAATATATATTTAACAGTTTAAAAGTTACAAGATTATTTCCAAAATAAATCGATTTGTACACACTGTGTAATGCTAGATTCCTTGTTAATCCATCCAGCCGATCAAGAGTTTTACATTTATTTCCAATTTAACATCTGAAGTTTATTTCTCTCGGTCTTATTTTTTTGCTGTTACATACAGAATAATGAACTTATAATAACCTTTTTAAGGTGATGTAGAGCTTTAAAATACATTTTACTGCATTTTTAACAAATGAGAGTGTTTGCAATTTGAGCATGAGGTTTACAAATGATAGACGACGGCAGATAATTTATTTTTATTATAATTTTTTTATAAATAAAATAAAAATAAAACGACAAAAATTTACAAATGAATACAAAATTAAAAGAAAATAAATTTATTTATTGCAGTTTTTTTGTTTGTTTGTTATGCAAAAATTGTTGCAACAGATACGCGTGCACCGGGAATAAAAATTAATAAATTATTTATTTATTCATTCATTTGTGTTAAGATGAAACGCCAATGACTTCAGAATAACATTGGTTTGTGTTTTTGTTGTTGTTATTGTTGTCGTCGTCGTTCTCATAGAATTTATTTATCGGTTTGTATTCCAATCATTTATTAGATATTTTTTTCCCCTTTAACTGTCACGCTTAATCGTGTAATAAAAAGAAATTGGTCGCTAAAGTGTTTATAACATTTTAAATTTAACTTAAATGATTCATTAATAATTATGACAAAAATTTATGTATTAATATGTATGAGGGTATAATAAACGTGGTCAAGAGGACGATTATGAGGGATTGGATTGGATTGGAAATGATTAAAAGTTGCAAGAAGGGAGTATAAAGTATATTAGATAAAGGAATTTTGAGCAAAGACAACATTTCTCCTTTAGCTAATAATGATTCACACCCTTTGATCATAATTTTAACAAGATCACTCTTATTCTTATTGTTGCAGTTTATTATGATCATAATTACTGACCATTTGAGATCTTTCAAATTTATTCAGTTTTTTCAAAATTCTGGACTTAGTGTGAAATCTGTTTTGAAACTTAAACCATAACTTCATATTTTAATCACAGTTCAAGTCGCCTTTCGCCATCATTGTAATTATGGGTTTTCATAAGTGTGAATTGTTCATTTTGTTTTTAAACGTTAATTAATATTAATGAATTTGTTAAATGTAATTGTTTAATATTTACTTTAATTCTTATCTTGATAGAAAAACAAACATTTAGTACATTTTTTTTGTTCAAATAAACCTGAAAAAAATCAAACTACAGCAACAATAAGAACAAAAAAATGTTGTTGCCCTCTTATAACTTAATATCGTGATTGTAGATATTTTGTACAAACGAATTGTTGTCGTATGCGGTTGACTTGAAAATATTTATGTGACCGCAGCAAGTTAAGATTTATCATATTGTGTGTCAACAAAATAGCAACTGAACAAAAAACATATTTTGAAAAAGAGGTCAATAGGAAATTAAGATGGGAAGGAAAAAATGAATATATTTTATATACATACTGTAGTTAGAAATTTTAGAAAGCGAAGGTAGAAAGGGTCTATAAACGCTTATAGAAGATCGTCTCATGCTGCTCTTAAGATATAGCAGAACAAGTAGTGGAGTAGTTGTCAAGAATTGCCGGAAAAAACTGAAAAATAGTCCGAGAGATACTAGAATTTTATTTTAAAAGAAAGATAGCGATCTGATAGGGTCACTCTCTATTGCCACTCCTATTCAATCGGCGTCCAAAATCATATGCTTTGGGACAAGACAGACTAACAAAACCTACCGATTGCAGTAAGACAACAATGAATCGACCCTCAAGGAAACAGAAAGCACATAAATGGATACGGCTACGTACTAAGAAGGTAGTAAAATTATTTTTTAAAAAACTTCCATATATGAAATGGACATTTAGCAAATATTTGCAAAAGAATTGTAAACGGCAGTGGTAAAATAGGGTGCGAAGAGAAGGCATTAACTCAAAATAGAGATGTTTTTCAAGAATGTTAATGAGTCCTTATTGCAGGAACGACATAATACTTGCAATTATATAATTCCGAAACAACCAAACTTTTGTGTTACCACAAATGTAAAATGTTGATTCACTTTTGAATGTTGATGCACTTTTCACTTTTATTTACAAAACTTATTCTGGTCTTAGGTTCTTAGAGAACTCATTGTACCACTATCTGATATTATATGGGGTCCATATAAAATCCATGTAATTTCTGTCTTAAAATCACTCCAAAACATCTTCAGGTAATTACATGAAATTCTCTTTGCAATGTTGATGTATGATCACACAGTTACATTGTATGTTGACCAAACGTTAATACTCCCTCACCTCTTTGCTGAGCTCATTTCATCATATCTGTATTTCACTATTTTATTAGATTTCGCAGATACTTGATCGCCAGATTCCCGTTCTATAACTGAAATTGAATGAATATGGTGAAGTATTAGAACAATATTTTTTGATACTTGAAATTTTCTAATTAATTTTGACCTCGATGGTTCTTGAGAGTTTGTCTAAAAACAAGCTTATCGATTTTCCACGGTTCTCTGTTTCCGGGGTTTGACCGTAGTAAGGGTCCTTTATTATATTATTATATACAGATTTAAATTCTGAAGCTTAAAATGGAAAAAGTAAAAAAATAAATCCAAAATTTTTGTAATTCTTTTACGAAATTTCGGGATGTTTTTCAATTTTTAATTTTGGTAGTTCTTTCGAGGGAAACTATGTCGTGGCACCTGTATTCCCTTGCGAGGAATCCATTACTTATATCTTACATATGTCAAGAAAATGTTCACGGGAAAACCTTAAACTGTAATTACATTGAAACTGGTAGAGCTGACTTATGTTTTCATTTTGGTGCAAAGAAAACTTTAAAAGATCTTAATGTTATGGTCCCTTGTTTGAAATGTCAAAATTTCTTAATGGGTCTCTCCATACATGAAAAATAATTAACATAGACTTTAAACACGTTAATGCATTTCAACGTAGTCATTCGTTTACATTATGTTTTGTTAATAGTTTGTTTTTATTTGTAGTTCCTTCTGGTGTTCTTGAGTTGTAGAATTTTTTTTTGTTGTTTTATTTGTTGTAGTGATTTTTAACATTTAACGTTTTTGTCACTTGGAGTGCATAAAATGAGAACTGTCACAATTTTTTAATGTTTCATTTCATTTTAAACAAGTTGCCGACAAAAGTTGTCATGATTTTTTCTACGTATTTCTTTTTTTCCTTTTCGTTTCATTTTTCTACAAATATTTTTTTCCCCACAATTATATCTCTAAAGATAATTAAGATAAATAATTGTAATAAATATAAAAAAATAATAATAAAACTAACAACTTTTTAATTTAGTAAATAGAAAAAAAAGAAACAACAACTCAACAAATATCAATCTTATAAAAAAGAAGAAGAAAAACCTAAAATAGTTTGAACAACTTAAACAAATCAAAAGTCAAACTCAATTTATTGCTTACACTGTAAGTTACAGATACATAGATATGTTATGTATCTGTTAGTTACTTACATTATTTGAACTTCTTATAAAATATTCTTTCTCTTTACTTTACTTTACTTGATTTACTTAGTTAAGTTAACCTGATCTTACTCTTTTCTTAGTAAATTTTGTTTTTGTTTTAATGACATTTAATGTCATTGTGTCAATGACAATCTCTAAGTCATCTTTGTTTATATTTTATTTTTTTATATGTTAAAAACTTTTTTTTTTAAGTTTGTCTTCGGTTTTCAACTGTCATTCAATGCCAATTGCCAGGTTTTTCAAATGTAACTTATGTCTCTCCAAAAAGAAATACAATTCCACTATTCTGTTAATATATTTACCGCTTTTTATTCCTTCTTTCTGCCTTGTAGTAGATAATCTCGAAGAAAAATCTACTTGTAACCTCCCATTACATGGACAGACATCAAATAGTGGTAAAATATAAATAAAATAAACTAAATTGGAAAAAAAGAGATGCAGAACGGCAATTTTGGAAAAAAATCTACATTCAAATTCAATTGAACTTCTTCTTCCTCTACGAGTACAAATGTACTGTATAAACTTAAATGACACGTGATAGCTGAGGATGAAGAAAAACAAAGACAAAAGCAGTGAAAAAAATGTAGAGAAAAAAAGGGAACCTGGATTAATGTAAAATGCAAAATTGTTATTGTAAGAATATCTGCATATTGGAAGAGGTTTATTAATGGAACAGTGGTACACGGTTGGCTTCATTTTATTTTAGTAGATTCCCTGCAGGAAATTCGTAATTAACTGATCGAAAGTGTCATATTCATATTCATTCTTTAGAATTGTCACAATTCTTTAAATTGAAACTTCGTGTCCAATTAATAAAACCCTACAACTCCATAGTTTCAGCATCACTATCAAAGTCTATTTAACGATGTCCGTCCGTGTTGTTGCAACAGCTCAGCTGTACTGGTTATTGTCTCTTTTGGAGAAAACTTCCAATTGACACAGCTTTCACTTATTTTAGCGGTTGTGATTTGGGTCATTCCGGAAAAGAACTCCAAATGTCATGGGAAGTATGTCCGTACGTCCATCTGGCTGTCAGACCAAAATTTTAAAGATATCGCAATGAATTTTGCTACGTCAGATATTTACACCAAACACGAAACCTCTAAGAGCCAGACCAGGCTCATCTCGGGACTTGATGAACACTTAAAAATTATGTTCATCACTGTATTAATAAAAATGTTCTTTTTTTCAGTGGAAAACACAGTTCATATCTCATT